>MU225683.1:198287-213309 GCA_018584345.1 Thuja plicata | reverse complement strand
CATCCTTTTTCAACAATTTAACAATGGGTTTTACAATTTCAGCAAAATTTGCAATAAATCTCCTAACAAAATTTATCTTTCCAAGGAAAGACTGAACTCCTTTAATATTCTTTGGTGGAAATACCTTTTTAATGGCCTCCACTCTTTCAGGATCAATTCTGACACCTTCCTTAGATACTATATGTCCCAATAATTTACCTTCAATCACACCAAAATGACATTTCTTTGGATTGAGAGAAATCCCATACTCTAAAGCTCTGGCAAAAATATTTTCGAGATGTTTACAATGATCATCAGCCTTTTGGGAATATGCAGTTAGATCATCTTGATATACCACCATAATATAATATTTATAAATTCCTTGAAATCCATGTCCATAGCTCTTTGGAAGGTAGCCCCTGCATTCCTGAGGCCAAATGGCATCCTTACATAGACATAAGTACCCCATGGGGTGGTGAAGGTTGTTTTGAATTGCTCTGATTCTTGAACCAGCACTTGGTTATATCCAGAAAAACCATCCATCATGGATAACAGATCACAACCAATTACCCTTTGCAACATAGCCTCCATATTTGGCAAAGAATAGTTATCTTTTAATGAGGCCACGTTAAGATTTCTAAAATCAACACAGAGCCTAATATCCCCATTTTTCTTTCTAACAGGGACTAGATTAGACACCCAAGAAGAATGCCAAATTGGTTTTATGATTCCAGCTTCTCTGAGTTTCTCAACGTTATCTCCCAGTGTAGCTATGTGGTCACTGATTTGCATGGTGACCGGTTTTGTGTTGTCCCATTTAACATCTCCAACTGACGGGAATGTTTCTTGAAAATAAAAGAAGATACACATTATTAGTGAGCCAAACTTACAAGTGTTTAACTTTGCATTCCTGATAGTCTTTAGATTGTCCTTCAATAGATTTAGGAGTAGTTCAGATAAGTCTAATTGTGTTCCCTTCTTCACTATTTTTAACGTTGTTTCCACTACACCTGATGCTATGTTGTTCAATCTACTTTCTTGGAAGAATTTTTAGCCTAGAACACATGCACTTAACTTGATCTCAACATCGGTTATTGTTGTAACTTTTAGTCCTCTGCCATCCCATTTGGCTCCTGTCATTTTCTTGGTCTCATTCCTCGGTGGATTCTTTATTACCTTAACTTTATCAGTTATGGGGTAACTGGTGACCGCATGAATGACGTCTCAGGTCATTACCTTCAGTTTATCAATCCATAGCTTGTTATTATGCATTCGGCTTAGCACTAACTGAATCCATTCAGTTTTGAAAACCTTTGGAAACATTAGGGAATTGGTGATCCCTTTCACTTCAATATGTTTTTTCTCATCCTTAAGTGTTCCATCGTCATTGCATAGCTTCTTGTAAGCTTATTCAACCTTTGATGTTCCTATCTCTGCAATCTTGCAGTGTATGAACGATCAAACATCTTCAACAAGTAAAACCCTAGCTGGAATGTGTGAAAATGCACAAGCATCGTCGGGCTGTGAGGAAACCTCATGATGGATCTTGTAATTGGGTTCCTCACATGCCAAATTCTTAATGAGTTTGAACTCATCTTTCTTTGTGTTCTTAGATTTCACGGTTCGTGAAGTCGAGGCCATTTTTCAAATTTCAGGCTTCCTGCATATTGCGTAAAAATAGAGTTGTCAATTCTTTGGAACTTACTGGTTGTGCTTGAAAATATTCCTGATCTTCTTAGGAGAGTTGTTTGGTCGATTCGTGATCGCTCTGTAACTTGGTTGTTTTCTGCTTGAAAATCACCTTTGGTCGCTCTGCTTTGGGTGTCATGAATAAATGAGTTGTTCTGATGCCCTATTTATAGTCATTGCCCTAAAATGCATGCCATAAATTCTTACCGACTCCTTGGTGTATGAAGACTGAGTTCGTCAATGAAGACTTCACTTTCCCTTGGTGACACTTAAAACATTTTAGAGCATTCGCTAACTCACTTGCTTTTACCGACAGGTTTCGGTATCACTGACAACTTGTTCATTTGCTTGTTTACCGACAAGGCTCAATTTATACTTAGCAAATTTTCTTTATATTAACCGACGCTTCTTGGTAAGTGTAAGTAGTCTTAGTTTTGAGTGTATACCGACAGGTTTTGGTATATATGCCCGAGAGCATAGTTATCACATATTGTAACAAATAATACCATGATGCATCTTTCTTATGCTATTTTGGCATTATATCATACTATGGAACTGGTGTAAAATAATAGCTTGGGTAATGCAGTTCCATAATTACTTGTTCTACTTAGGTGGGGGTGGTGATGTCACCAGATCCATTCGATGGGGTGTCACCATTTGCATTGCTTGTTCCAGCTTCATCATTGCTTGAATCTTTTCTCCACATTTTGTCTCTTGCCCTCTGGATATCTTCAATGGTGTTTCTATTGGGATATGCGCTTGTCTCTGTCATTTGGTCTCTACAGTCTTTCTTGAGATGACCAACTTTATGATAGTGTAAGCATGCCATTCCGGGGTTAGTCCAGCCTCTAGACTTTCTAGTCCATTTTCTCATATAGTTTGCAGCAATGTGACCATATCTTCCACATGTTGTACAATTTTTCCAAGTGTTGTAGTCCCATACATACTAATTACCGACTCTCTTCGGTTGATAGGGAGTTTCTTGACCTTTAGGCTTCCATGCTTTCTTCTGATGTATCTGATGCTTTTCTTGTAGTTGATCCTGAAGACTCAAAGAAATCTGGTATCTCTTCCTCATGATAATCTGTCTCATTATAGCGAGATGCCATAATCTTTCTTTCATCTAGCAGTTGTCTCGTATTGATTCTAGCTTCTTTATATTGTTCATAGAACATCTAAATTTCAAGCTTTTTATTCTCAATATTTTTATCCAGTCTATACTTCTCCATTGTATGATCTTTTCTCTTAAGCCTTTAAGCTTTCCAAGAAGAGACTTAGCTCTAATACCAATTGTTGGGATTAATGGGAAGTATGTACTAAGATGGGAGGGATGAATCAATACCTCTAAAAGTTTTCTATCCCTTTTATCAATTAACCTTTGTAATCAATTGTATATCCATTCAATCTGATTTATACTATCTTGATGTGAGTTATATCAATTCATAACATTAACATACATGTGAACATTCATAGAAACACTCATGAAATTAATTGATACATAACACAAGATATGATATCGCAGAGAACTCCTGTAAGGAAGTAAAAACTGCGGTGGGGATGACACCCACAAAATCTTCACTATCTGTAGATTGGAAGGGGTCGGTTAAGGCTTACAATTTTGATCACTTCTGATGATCTACCTTGTTAGGAGTATCAGTGGAGACCTTTTAAAGTCTACTCTGTTAGGAGCTTTAGCAATACTATTGAGTGTGCACTCGGTTAAGAGATTTAACTGAGTGATGTGTTGTTGGACTGTTAAATCCACCTTCCTTGAAATGATTTTTACACTTTGCTCCACTTGTTAGAATGATAGAAAATTACAAATTGACCTGGTAAATGCAATTTCATATTACTGATACAGATCCAATTTAGTTTACATGAAAAAATATTATCACCTAATTGTGATTGAATAATACCTCTGATTCTTGGTATGCTCTGTTCTTGGTTCTGATAACCAAATTCATCCTTAGTTGTTCTTGTTCTTGAAACTCACAATCTAATCCATAGATGTGCTCGTATGCTTCATTCATGTTATCCTCTCTCTTCATGTCATCTATTCATACATACTAATGAATGATTGCATCATCTATTTATAGATGGATTAACTTCATCGAGTTTTAATAAAAACAATGTTAACTCTAAGATCAGGTTTACAACTTGTACCTAGATCTCCTAGTCTATGTGTTTTAAATTAGATAGACTGATTAAATCACTTACATTCATGTATCTTGTCCCTAAATAAATGGATTTAAAACAATTAAATATCCTATAAATAGAATATACTTTCTTTATTTGACGTGGAAAGTCAGATCCACTTTTTGCGGGCTGCAACTTAACTTTCAATTCTGTCTGTCAGTCATGCTTGATTGCCCTTCGGTTTGTTCTATCGGTTGCACTTTAACTGTCTCATCGGTTTGCACTGTATCTTGCATATCAGGATCATCTATTGGGTTCCTCTTTACCTTTCTGTCTCTATGATTTTTGGTTTACACACTCAGTTGTGTCATCGGTTTACTTTAGTACTTAGTCATCTTTGGTGATCTCTTAGTATTTGATCTTCGGTTTGTTGAGTCCTATCTTTCAGTGTATGATTATCGAAAGTGTTGCTTGTATACTAATGGAAAATTAATGTCATCAGTTCCCACCAACCCAACCCAACCTAATCAATCCTACCAACCCACTATCAAATTTTACGGCCCAACTAATCTGAGGGGTGGCCCTACTATTCTAAAGGGGGGGTCAAATAATAGAAACTGACTACCTTAGAATGAGAGGGGCCCAACCCTCCCGCAGTCATATGAGCGAGCCCCTAAAATTCTATGGTGATCAATGGAGAGATGGTTCACCGAAACAAGGATTAGTAATGCAAATTACTCCTCCCATACATATGTCAAGTTGCCCAAGTTCTGTTAGAAAATTAAACTAAACTATGAAAAATTCCTAGCTAATCCAATCAAGGAACAATGCAAGTATACCATATCTATTGTAATTTAGTAAAACACAAACAAAAGGTAATATACACTAGGAAAACACTCATAAGGCAGAGCATTTACCACAAAGGACTTGCCCAATTTATAATTCAACAACATATGTTACTCTTCATGTTTCACAAGGGACATACTTTATGAATCTAAACAAACTTCAACAACATAACCCTACATTAAAAAACAAAAAAATGTGTGATCCCCATCTCAAGCCCTTGATATATAGGTTAAGAAGATCCAAGAAACCATAATGATTTATCAAAACAATAGGCTAAAACTAATTCCAATCCAAGTGCCTGTATCCAAGTAATTCCTCCCAACTTAGAAAGTAACTCCCAAGTTGATTTATTAATGCTTAGACCAAAAGGGATCCAAGTTCGTCCCAAGCACTCCATGTAGGTACAATTATTACTTTTACACATCATCAATAATAGCTAGTCAAAGTCCACCTATGAACCCCATATTCATCAACTTCTTGTAATTTTCATAAAAGCAGTTGTGAATCTCAACTAAGAAATCTCAAGATCTCATCCAATTTGGCTTCTTTTTTCCATGTGGACACATTATTTATGTTGCACAAATATTAATAAGTACAACTATAACTACAATTTCTTAACACATTACATATCTAATAACATCATAATTTTATATCATATTTAAAAAACCCACCAATATCTCTTATCCTATATAGCAAAATATCACAACAATGATTAAGTAGGCTTTTTATGTACTAGAGTGATAGTTTTAAAGCCATAAAAAGATTATCAATCACATAAATGAAAAAGAATAACATCTATCAAAATCAACTAATTTTTGTTTTCATCAAGTTAACTGGATGTGTTTTTTGTTCAAAGTGACTCATCAAAGTGGGCATCCAATATACTTCCACCCTAGAAATAGACTTGCTAAGACTAAAGCAAGGTGGCTTTCAATCCCATACTCATCAAGATAAATGGTCTCAACATTCCCTAGGGCAATAATTGTGAGTGGACTAAACAAATCCATATCCTTGATAACTAATCATGTATCATTACAAAATTGAACATCTTACAGTCTCCAACCTACATCTTGATTGAGTAATTTAAAGGTTCATGTGGCATTCACACCCCCCTAAAAAGAAATCTCATCTATTGAAGTGGTGTGTTGTTGAAACCCCCACCTTAGATCTAAAAATTGAATCAGTCACCCCCAAGATAGTAACTAAGTGCTAAGCCACAATATGTTAATTGCTAAATGCTCTTAAAAAACATGCTGTCTGTTAGGGTTTTTTCTTGTTGAACCTACAATAAATGCTTGAATACTTGATTAACTCTATGACTCCCAATATTTGAAAATAATGACTCAAGCAAGAGAAAACTCTAATTGATGAGGGTTTATGATAATATCTGGGGAAACTATTATCACCTCCTTTTAAGGTTCCACAACACCCAGGCAGGTATTACCTATATAAAATTGCTATCTTGCAGTATTAGTAGATGTGGATACTAATTTGTTGCTTGTTTACTGTATTATCTTATAAATTACACTGCAAAAAATTGAGAAAAACTTAACACAGAGTTTAACCATGAAAACTATTGATATTATAACAGCAAAAAGTAGTGGTTTAAGGACATTCATCCTTCTTCCCTCTATAGTTATAAAACTTAGGAGGGGCAACCTATTTTAATCCTCTCTTAAAGGGATTAGTAGAATGAATTGTATATCCCAATACAATTACTTGAATTTATATGTTTTGATTGTAAACATGAAAGACTTGTGTATTTTAAATTGTTTGGATGATGATAAACCACTTGACAGATTCTAGACTAGTGTCTATCCTTGGGATATAGAGTCAAAATTGCAAATCCACAGAAAAGTAAATAAAGATACTATAGATTGTCTTACAACCTATATGCAACTCAAGCAAGATGCCTTACAAATCACCCTGTCACTCCAACACTACTGTATCAAATCCTCAAATACTGTTATACTCTCTGAAATTAATTACAAAACTTAGTTCTTCCCTTGAAAGAAACTTGTAAGTAATTAGATAGCTACCTTGTAACCAATATTTTTAAAATGCCTTACAGATTAAACATAAAAGAGCATACACAATAAGTAAAGAGACAACAAATATATAGAAGAGAAGTTGCACTGTCTTTTATTTATATTCCTGCTTCATACATATAGAGGCTAAAAGCTCAAAAACTCAGACAAAATTCTATAGTCTAGCTTATAATTATCTTTCATCATACCTCAAAATGTTACAATAAGATCTATTTATAGGTTCAAACCATCTTGGAATCCTTAAGATAAGGATGCAACAAGCTTCGGATGGTTTAAGAAACCTAACCGTAAAAACATACAAAAAAACCAAAAGACAAGAAAACTCCAAGTGGTGAGAGGACAAAACTGAAGAATAAGATATGATTTGCACTTTGTCCTTTTGTGGATGTCGGCACCTTTGTTTGTATGTATTCAGGATAGTGTCTGATATTGCTAACGTTCTTGTGCTCATAGATCAGGTGCCATGTGTCCTTCATTCTTCATCCATGACATCCAATTCAATTGTAATAGGTTTCTTCTTCTTGGGCTTTGTCATGATATCCCATGTTGTCACATCTTCCTCCTTAGGCCACTCAAGATTCTGAATACTTTCTAGTTGACCTTTCTGCCTTTCCCACCGGGCATCTGTTATGCCTTTAACATCTGAAATGAATTTATTGAAATTAGTTTCTGCCATTATTGCCTCATCCTAAAGTTTGTTAAACCTCTCCATATCTAATTCTCCTTGATCAAAGACATAAATTTCTTTTTTGGGAAGCACATCATCAAACTCTGATCCCCATAACCCTAATGGTTTGATTTTATCATCCTCGGTTCTAATAGGAGGTACAAATCTATTATAGCTTACCCCAAACATCTTCAACCTTGCATCAATTTGATTTCCCTTTCCTTTGACGAAAGATACAGTAGCCCCAATCTGCTATATTTTTGTACCAACCATGGTTACTATTTCTAGTAGATTTGATCTTAATGGTTGTACTGATGCTAATCTCTCAAAAAGTGAAAATCTTCCAAACCAAGTTACAAAATAAGGATTCAAAATTGTCAAAAAATTAACCACCTCTACTCGTAGGCTTGGAAACCTACCATAAGCTCCATACACCACATCAATTTTATCTTTGCTGGTGTCAATTCTATGCTGCAAAATTGAATTCAATGCTTCCAAAATATCATTGTTATGCTTTGTGACTCCTAGCTTTGTGGCAGCAGGTATTTCCCCTGTATCCTTTGTTTGGATCTCTATATGCTTCACCTCTTTAGGCTCAATAGGGGCAAGCTCTGTTATATCTAACAATTGTTTAGTAAGCTCATCTATGAGCTTCTTATGTTCTTTAATTGTTATCAATGCTAGCTCCCTATCCTTAACAATATCACTAGTTTCACTAGTGATTTTCTACAATTTCTCTAATAATTGGGTTGTCTTTGCCTCATTGAGCTGAGAAAAATGAGTCATTACTTGGACTATTTCCATATCCCCTGTATTGTCCAATGTTTATATGATCTTATTCCCTTCCATCTTCTCTTGAACATTCAGAATTGATGGCTTTTGATCTTTAGGAGCCAAGCTCCACATTGCAAGTGCCTGAGATTTAGCGTTATACCCAAACCCTCTGATCATATCTCCAACCTGAGTCTCTGATGACAATTTGACATTAGGTTTCCTTCTTATCTGATCAATTATGAATGTTGAGGACAAATCTCAACCTTCCACAAATAATATCCTACTGGCCTTGACCAATTGTCTTGCATGTTCAGGTGTAATTTCCTTAGATTCAGGATCATAATCCTGCAATGTTTGTAAGGCTTCTTGAGTGACTAGATCAGCACCTGCCAATTAAAACTCCTTTCCAATTTTCTATTTCTTATTCCATATGAGGAAATCCTTGAATTCTCTTGTCTTTATGAATTTTTCATCCTTGAGGAATTCCTCTTGATGCATCAACCTTTCATCAGTGCATGACCTAAGAGGTAATTCTTCCTCTTCCTCTATATCCTTTTGTAGTTTCTTCACTGCCCTGATCTATTTTCTCAATAAATGATCATAGGGCTTGTTTCCAGTTATCAGAGCTCCAACTCTATCTGTCTTCCTTTTTTGGGAAGGTTCCCCTGTTTCTATCCTTTGCTTCTTTAGTGGGGGCTCATTAGTTACTTCCTTCTCTGGGACCTCTATTAGGTAAATGACATCTTCCCCCTCAACTTCCTATTGTAACGGAACTGCTTGATAACCTGAATAGGCAGTAGGTGAAGGATAGCCTTGATCACTTTCATCATCATATTCAGATTTTGAGTGTCCCTATGGCCTTTCTCAGGAACCACTAGTGCTTCTTCTAACTGATTGCACAAAAGAGAATGGGGCTTAATCATTTCATCCAGCCTTTTCAGATAAGGCATGCCTAGGAAAAAAAGCCTCCAAACTTCATTCCTTTTCTCTTCACCTGCCTCTCTAGGTCCATAAGTTCATTGAATTTAATTTCTCTTCTGTCCACCTCCTCATCTTCTAAAATGTTTCTTATTAAATCTTCCTCCATACACTCTTCAAGTTCTTTTGTGTAAGGGATGGTTGGTGTCAACAGTTTCGTTGCACTCATGATAAAACCCTATGTATCAATATGTCTATGCAGGGCCACATTCATTATGTAATGGTTCATCCATGCATTCACAAGGTTTAGAGCTCCTTTCCCAATTGTAAAATTTTAAATCCTAAATTTTCTAGGGGTAAATGTACCCTTTCTGTATGATGCTAGGTGCTCTTTATCTATCAGAATGAGCTTCCTGATGAACTCCATTGCAGCTATCCTTGGTGGTACATGGTATGGAAAAATGTGTGGAGGGTGGGGGCGACCATAAACCCTCATCATTGTGAAATTCTTCTCATAGTAGAAATCCCCCCAATTATGGTCTCCTAGCCATTTATCCAGATATTGACAAGGCCTCAATAGTTGGATTACCTTAATAGGTAACCTAGGTTTTTCAACACCTATTCACTTAAGAAGTGGATAAATTATCCATTTTTCAAAAGCACAGAATTCTTTCTCCCTAGAAGTATAATTCCAGACTCTGAGCCAAAATTGAATAGGGTTGGGCTAATTATGGTGGAACCTTTGTGGCTACAAAAATTGACAATTCATGACTGGAAAATTGTAGTCCAGGATCAGGTGCATGAGGATTGAGTAATGCATGAATCTAGGATGATCCTTCTTAGTTTGTATGTCTACAAACCCTTGATGCATCTGATCAATGATATACTGGATGTAGTCATAATTTGAAGTAGTATGGAGGCTCTGCATATCCAAGACCATCATCAAGATATCTGAGGTAATCCTCTCTGCCCCAGCATCTTTTCCAAGCACTCTACATAGTGCATATGATATGTATTTGATGTAGAAATTAAGGTCTTTATAGAAGTATGGAGTTACTCCTGGCATGGGGACTACACAGGTTTTCATTTTCTTAAGGACATGATGATCCCTAATCAACTTAGCCACAATGCTAGATTCTCTGGTGTATATATTCTTTAGGCTCTTCAGGTTTATCTTAGTAGCCACGGGGTAGTATAAATTGAAGGCTTTCATAAAGGTATTCCAGTCCAAAGTGAGTAAGGGCTTTCCATCATCCCTATTCATGGTTTTGATTAAGCGGTCATATCTACTAGCCAATTTTAATATGAAATCGATATCAACAAAGACGTCAGGAACTATCAATCTGGCTAACCCATAGGTCCAAGGGTTTGAGATAGGCATGGGTTCATCACTATTATTAAAGAAATAATTTAAAAGTGAATATCCTGATGACCCTGGTGTTTTTGCATCTCTAACATATGCCATATCATCAATTAAAACCTCAGCACTAACCTTTCAATTTTGGCTGGAGTCTGGAAGAAAAGTGGTAAACTCATTTGAGTAGCTCCTCTTACCCTTTGACTCATCTTCACTTCTCCCACTGGTGGATGCCATACTCTGTGCTTGGCTCATCTTTCCTTTATGTTATGTTCCCAACACTTATCGCCGATATTGAAATAAATGCTCAAAACCCACACCACCAACTATGAATTATCTTGATAATCTGTAGCTCTAAACTCTTAAAGCACCATCAATTACAATCTTTGTTGAACTCTGAATCAGGGCATCACCCTTCTAAAACACTTTCTGCTGATAAATCAACCTTTGTCAGAAAGCACTGAAGCTTATATGAACTCTTCATTCTGAGAAATCAGGAGCTTGGTAAAAATGAAAAGATAACAGACAAGTATACTTATAATTGAAAATTTAATGTAGATGTCTCTTCAAGCTGGTAATTCAATCACTTCACCATTACCTCCACGCATTGTGACCTAAATTTATGGTTCTAGTCGTGGCATTCAAACTGTCAGACAATCAATTTCTGATGATTGTTTTAGCATATAAAACCTTATAAAATTCAAAAATGAAATTGAAATCAAATCTGATTGGCTTCATTTAATTCATATTACGGCTACTTCCCATCTGTCAAAATCTTTAAAAGCTGATTGGTCAACATTTTACCATGGTGGCACCGCTGAAAAGTCTTCTTTAACTCTGATTACTTCTAGCAACTCGGCGACTGAATGATCTCCTTGTTGCTTAATGTTTTTGATAACTACAATTTCTTCAAGAGACTTAGTGACCATCGTTAGATCAAACTCCTGATCAACAGTTGGCGTGATGTCTCATGATTTTAAATTTAACCCTTCATCTTATGGAGATATCGTGACAAAGAACTTTCTTTAACTGTTCTTTACCTTGGGTTACATCTAGAGACTCAATGACTGTGGAATGTCTATGTCACTGGATCATCTCCTTAACTCATGTTTAATCAAGAGACAACGTGACTAAACATATTAGTCTCTTAATCGCGTGATTACCTTACCCCTCTAATTTTTATTTGGAGACAACACGACTACCATTTATCTCATCATTCTCAGCATCTGATGGTTTTTGCTAAGTCTCGTAATCTTTATTACAAACCCTAATTCTTCATGAGATTCAACGACCATTCAACATGTGTCACACCTTTTCTTCTTGTCACCTGATCTCTTAAATTTTGACTTAACTCATCATCCTTCACACGACTGCACAAAAACACTGTTACCTAATATGACTTTTAACCCTTGGTCTATCTAGAGACTTAGCGACCACCAAATCTCCATGTCGCATAATAATTTCTAACCATAGTTACAATCAGGAGACTTCCCGACTGTCGTTGGATTGAATCTCTGATCAACGGTTGTCGCATAATCTCTAGTTCTTTAACTTAACTCACTTTTGATCATGAGACCTGGCGACAACACTGTAACTTTAACACTTGATAGTAACTCATGACCATGGGTTACATCAGGAGATAATGCGACTAAAGTTTTCCACCAAGTCTCCAAGTTATAAAGAATATTAATTTTTTCTAATGAGACTTGGCGACTAAGAAATAAACATATGCAAATAAGCTCAGACTTAAGTCATGAAAAAGGTAACGCGGAAATAGAACCAGCTTGGGAAATTTAGGTTTTTTGTGCAACTTCAAATAAAAAATACTCAAGGACTTAGGGTTTTGACATTTTGAACTAGGTATTGAGAAAAAACATTGTTTGCAGAGGTATGTAAACGACTTTAGACATGAATTTCAACCTTCTTGGCATAGGAATGACATGGAATTCAAAACATTCCAAGGCAAACTCAAAAAATAAGAAATACAACCAACATTGGCTCTATATGAGGATGGCTAAACACAGTTTATGGCAAAGAATCCCAGAATCTCTGGTTGTAGACCTATTATTTGACGCAGACTAAACTACAGCTTTAAGGCAAACACACAACTGAAAGAAACTATATACAACATAATACATATTTTCCTATGCATAAAACTTTGTTTCTCAATTGAAGAAAAGTTTTAGGAATTTCCCAGGCACTGGAAACTCAAAGTCTTCTCCATCCATATTCTTCAGTAAATAAGAATCTTTCCCGAAACTTTGTGAGATAACAAATGGCCCAAGCCATAAGGATTTAATTTTTTTTGCTTTCCTTTATCTTCTAATCTCACATTCCATTGAAGAACTAGGTCATCTGGTTGGAATTTTCTATCAGTAGCCCTTCTATCAAATAGATATTTCATCTTCTATTGTAATTTAATGTTTTCCTTCTGGCTATCTCTTCTTGTTTCATTCAACTTAGTCAATTGAATCATCCTATTCTGCATGTTGTCAGAAACATCCAACTTTTCATCTTGCATGAACTGATATACTAGTAACAGATTATTTATAGGCATTTTTTACTGTAAACCATATACCAATTCAAATGGTGCCTTACCAGTGGCTTTCTTAATTGTTATTCTATCAGCCCAGAGTGCTAACCTTAGTTTGGTGTGCCATGTTCTCTTATTCTTTTCTAGAGTCTTTTTTAATATCTTCAGTATACTCTTATTACTGGACTCAGCTTGTCCATTTTCCTATGGGTGGTATGGGGATGAATATGATATTATGATCCCATATTTCTCACAGAACTCTTTCATCTCATCTGATCTGAAGCACATGGCATTATCCATTATCAATTTTGAAGGTACACCAAATCTATTCAGAATATTCTCCATCAAAAATTCAGTGACTACCTTACATGTTGCATTTTTTGTAAGAATGGATTCAATCCACTTTGTAAATTAATCAGTGGCTACCAGTATCCAACTATGTCCTCCACTGGATTTTTCTGCAAACTCACCAATAAAATCAATTCCCCACATAGAGAAAGGGGCTTCAGCACTTACTGGGTTTAATAATAGGGCCCCTGAAAATTTGTGCTTGTTTGAGGACCTCTAACATGGCTCACATTTTCTAACATATGCATATGTATCTTTAAATAAACAAGTCCAATAGTATCCAGCCCTTAAAATCTTGTGGGTAGTGGTCTTGGCATAAAAGTGACCTCCACATTCCCCTGCATGCATCTCACTTAAAAATTTCTCAGATTGGCTCTGATCCAAGCATAGTAAAAATACACCATTTATGTCTCTCCAATATAAATCTCCTTTGACTAAGGTGTATTTTTTAGCCTGCAATCTAAGATTTCTCTTTTGATTGTCAGTCAGAATATCAGGACACTTGGCATTCTTTAAAAAGTACACAATATCAGTATAAAATGATTGTCTTTCTATACTTGTCACTGTCTAATCATGTATCTCTGTATCATTCACTTGTACCAAATCCAAATTATTCTCTGTCATGAGTTTGACCAAACCCTGACCTCTTATTAACTTTGTAATGTGGATTTCATGATTAAATTCTTGAATTCTATTGATCCACTTACACCTCTTACCAGTAACTTCTGATTGAGTAAGAATATCCTTTACTACTGAGTGAGGGACATATGCTTGCACCTTGGCACAGACCAAATATGGTCTAAAAGACTTTACTGCTTTGACTAAAGCATATGCCTGCTTCTCCATCATCTCATAATTTATCTCTGCAGCCTGAAGAGATTTACTATAAAAAGAAATTGGATGCTCAAATCCTTCTTCATCCTTTTGTAGTAAAACAACAGCAATTGTGTGATATGATGCAAATGAAAATAGAGAAAAGGGCTTACTATAATCAAGTGATTTTAAAACAGGAGCCTCTTGCACTGCCTTCTTTACCTTCTCAAATGTTGTCTGAGCTTCTTCATTCCAATTAAATTTTGCATCCCTTTTTAGCAACTTTATGATAGGTTTTACAATGTCTGCAAAGTTTTCTATAAACCTTCTGAAAAAATTAATCTTTCCTAAGAAAGATTGAACTCCCTTTAAATTTTTTGGAGAAATGACCTTCTGGATTGCTTCTATTCTTTCTGGGTCTATTCTCACTCCATCTTTAAACACTATGTGTCCCAACAACTTTCCCTCCTGTACTGCAAAGTGACATTTCTTAAGATTTAATGAAACACCATATTCTAAAGCTTTATTGAAAATTTTACCCAAGTGTTCACAATGATCTTCAGCCTTCTTAGAGTATGCAGTTAGATCATCTTGATAAATGACCATGAATAAGTCAATAAATTCCTTAAAAGAAACATCTATGGCCCTTTGAAAAGTTGCTCCTGCATTTATTAGTCCAAATGGCATTCTGATATAGACATAACACTAGTAGATTTGAACCCAAATTTTGACCAAAATTTCCGACCAAAGTGCAAAATGGTTTTAAAATTTTCTTTTTTTTTCCTTGTATGCCCGTGTTGGTCGAAAATTTGAACCAACACATCCCGTGTTGGTCGAAAATTTTGACCAACACGGGGCATAAAAGTGAAAAAAAAAAAATACATTTCATTTTAACACGACTTCCACCTATGAGG
>MU225683.1:174171-198187 GCA_018584345.1 Thuja plicata | reverse complement strand
ATCATTTTAGATCACTCTGTAATCCATCATCAGGATGAGAAAGTGCAGGATGTATGCAAAATGTCAAATTATAGGCAAGGCATGCGAACTGTTTTATAGAACGCCTAAAAAATTTTTCGACCAATCATTGGTCAAAATTTTCCACCAATGATTGGTCGAAATTTCCACCAATGATTGGTCAAAATTTCAACGAAACCCCAGCACAAATAGCACAAACAACATGCACAATGTCCGACCAATAGCTCGTGGAACTTTCGACCAACTATTGGTCGAAATTTCGACACCAAAAATTTTGACCAATTTGTTGGTCCAAATTTCGACCAACTTGAGTCGAAATTTCAACCAATATTGGTCGAAAATTGGGGTCAAATGTACTAGTGTAAGTCCCCCAAGGAGTGGCAAATACAGTCTTGTGCTACTCTGGTTCCTTTCCTAAAACTTGGTTGTAGCCTAAGAAACCATCCATCATTGACAGCAGCTCACAACCAGTCACTTTATGTAACATTGCCTCCATGTTGGGTAAAGAATAATTATCTTTCAGTGAGGCAATATTCAAATTTCTGAAATCCACACATAATCTGATGTCACCATTTTTTTTTCTTACTGGTACCAAGTTTGAAACCCATGTTGAGTGTCTGATAGGCTGGATAATCCCAACATCCTTTAACTTCATCAACTCTTATTGTATCTTAGGAGCTATCAAAGGATTGATAGGCCTCTATTTTTGCCTAAACGGTTTCACCTCTGATTTTAATGGGATCTCATGTTGGAAAAGGTCTTTCCTATAAGCTTTTAAGTCTTCATATGACCATGCAAAAATGTGCTTATATTTTCTCAGTAATTTAATCAAATTTGTCCTTATATGGGAATCTAAACCTTTTCTGATGTAAACAACTTGAGGACTAGTTTCTGATCCTAAGTTAATTTCTTCCAAGTCCTCAACTTTAGCATTGCTTATCTTTGTTGAATGATCATTCTGACTACTGAACAATGCTTCAAGTTCAACCAGACCCCTAAGAATCTGATTAGAACTCAATTGGACAACCTCATTTCCTAAAACATAATCTTTACCATTATTGTTCTCAAGTAAAGTATTGCAATCTATGCTATGATTTTCATAATGGTCCAGACACTGAATGAATCTCAAAATAACTTGGTCATCCTAAAAAACTTGCCAATTGTATATATTGTTTGGAACAACTGGTCTTGTCTTAACTTCAAGTATTGATACCCCATGTAAAGTTTGATCATCAGTTTTCACGCAACATTTGCTAAGAAATCTTCCATTATATTCTTAGACCTTTCTATTCAACTTATATCAAAGGCATCAAACATTTCAATTTGATCCCAAATAGCATATTTATACATCTTTAATCTATCATTTTTCACTGCATATTTGAATCTTACTTGAGCTACCACTAATTCAGAATCACCATAAACTTTTAAACATTTTATTCCATGTTTGATGGCAATTTCTATCCCTAAAGATAAAGCCTCATGTACTCTGTTGTATTATTTGTACATTGAAAGGATAACAAAAAGGAATATTTGAAAGTTGTACCTGATGGAGAGAATAGTAATACACTAGCTCCTGATCCTTCTTTTGAGAAAGCTCCATCAAAATACATCTTCCACAAACCATCACCTTGTATAGTCAATTCTTTAACCAAAGGATCAACATTTTCACTTTGATGATGATGATTAGTCCTCTGTACTCTAAAGTTCTCCATATCCACATCAACACAGTAATTAATGTTAGTTTCTTCATACCATTCAATCATGTGAGGATTCCTACCTTCTCTTGACACTCTAACATTACTTCCATTAATGTTAAAAGTAGCATATGATAAATCACTTTGTATACTACCTCCCATTGAAGCACTCCACTTTCTAAATAGCAACATCCCATAATGCGGTGGTATGTCAACAACATGAACCTGCATAGTTAAAATCACATCAGGACACATTGCTAATCTATAAGGCATGGCTTCAATAGTACCAATAACAGGGACTTCCCTAGAATCCATTGCTTGACATCTCCCATGAGGAGTGTCCACTTGTAATCCCATAGACTTCATAATTTCTACTGGCATGATAGTGTTTGATGCTCCTGAATCAATCATACAGTTTTTAAGCATCCTTCCATTAATTACCAGTGCTAGAAAAAATGGGTCCACCACCTTAGGAGAAGTAGTTGTGTTTAAGAAAATCTGAGGAATCTCAGAAATCATTACTTCAGCTTCCTTCCCTTTGTTATTTGGTCTCTTATCAACATTTTTTGGCCTTTGAAGTTTCACTGTAGGCACACTGTTTATAAGTGATAGAACCTTTTCTTTATGTTTTTTGATTCTCATCATTTTTAAAAATGGAACTTTTACAGTCATTTGAGACAAACACTGGCCCATGTCTACTGGAGTATATTTTATATCTGAGGACTTTGATTTTTCAACAGTAATATTATTTTCCTCAATCTGTATATTCAGATTTGGTTCTTCTTTCTTAGATTTTTTGTTTTCTACCTTAAGAGAAGTACTTGTTTCTTGTACCTTTTCTTTTCCTTCTTGTACAACAATAGGCTTTATGGCTTTAGTTACAATCTTGACCTTAGGTTAATTTTCATTTTCCCCAGGTCCATCTTTCTTTTGTACATATTTGGTGTCTATTTTGTTTTCTTTTATAAATACACCAGATGGTTGACTACCAGCATCACCAACTGTTCTATTCCTTAAATGATAGTTGCTTCTAGCTTTGTTCACCAGATCTGCAGTAATTCTTGCTTTTTCTTCATCTGAAGATTTTCTGACCAATGGAATGTCTTGATTGTTTTGTGCATAACATCTTATATGGTCATTAGTTTCTTCTATTTCACTGTCTGATAAAATTTGTTGATGATGAATCTTTACATTTCCTTGTGAACCATATGAATCATGATTTTCAATTTCATTATCTGAGTCTACATCATGACATGAATAGGCATTTGTCATATTATAATCACATTGTTCACTTTCATCATTCGCTTGTTCTTCATTTGCTTTCAAATCTAAGGAAACAATACAAAATTCAGGATTATGAGAGGCTTCACAAGCCTCACACCAAAATTCATCACTGCACAAATGGACAACATTTTTAGGCAAAGGGTTTGGAGTTCTATTCTCAGGTTTTTATTTTCTACGTGGAACAATAGGCTTCCCATCCTTAAACTTAGTTCCATAAGGATGATTTTGCATTCTATTCTGAGGATTATAAGTGTTATTATAGGAAGGCCTATTATTTTGAGGAGACTTATCCTCTTTATATTCTGGTTCCTTTAGGTTACTCCTACTAAACCTTGAATCATCTCTCCTATTCAGTTTACCAGACACCCTTCTATTCATCTCAATATTTACTGCTATCTTGTAAGCATCAGTGAGGGTTCTAGGATTTTTATCCCTAAGCGCATAACCCATTTTAGAGTCAAAATCATTTAAATAGGTTGTAAGATATACCTCTTCATCCAGCCTTATTTTCTGAAACAATTTATGCAATGCTCTTTGGAATCTGGTATTGAACTCAGTGACCTCTTCATTGTAGTTCTTTTTTATATTATTGAACTCGTTCAATAAGAACCCCTTATTTGTCTTATCATTGTATTGATCTTTAAATAACTCAGTTAATCCATCCATGGAAGCAACAGAACCATTAGAAAGACTTCTAAACCACTCTCTAGCATCCTCTACTAGAGACTGAACAAAAAGCTTCATTAACACATCTTCATGAGTAATATTCAAATCATCAACAAAATCAATGAATTTTCTTAAGTGTGTTTCACAAGAGATGACATTATTACTTGCAAATTTTGGGAGTTTTTCTCCTACATCACCCACATATTTTGGAAATGCATTTGGGTATCCAGGAATACCAATAAAATTAAATTGCTTATACCTTTCAGGGTTCAATGGTTTCCTTTGGAAATTATCAATGTCTTTGAAAGTAATAGTTTTTGCTTTGGAAGATGTTGTGTTCTCAGTTCCAGCATAAGAATATTTGGAAGACTGCAAAAAATCTATTTTATTTTTCATTTCTATTGTTGCAGCTTCCATCTGATATTTTTCTAGTGTTTTTTCCATGGTTTCTTTTTCTATCCTTAGTCTTTCAAGATCAATATCCAATTTGGACATTTGTTCTGTTAGAGCTTTCTGAACTTTAGGCTCTTGAAATTTGCTTTCATTGAGCTTTTGTTTACCTTTGTTTTTAACATTTTGTGAACTAGAAGCTTTGTGAGTGTTGGGTATTTCTTGGTCCTTCTGAAACCTCTCAGTATTTCTTATAGTTTGATGCCTTGAGGATCTTCTTCTACTTTTGTCAACATCCTTATGTTCATGTTTTTCTTTCTGAGTTCCCTTTCCCTCTTCATCTGCTAAATAAGGGCAAGATGTTTCAAAATAATCCTTTCTTCCTCAATACGCTCATCAGAAGGGACTTCTTTAGATTTTGAACTGATTGTATCTGTTCCTTCTCTTTCACTTGAAGTGGAGGTAGTTGCAAGTGTTTCTAATCCTCTTTCTGCAACTTCTTCATATTTTGAAGTATTACCATCATGATTAAACTAATTTCCACCCTCCTCTCTCCAAGTATTACTTTCTTTACTTCTTGGAGGAGTTTCATCTATATTGACTCAATTTCTTTTCTTCCTCCAAGACATTTCCATTCTTGAAGTTGATGGGAATCTACCATCTATTGCAATTTCAGGATTCTTTTTTGTTTTTGACCTAGTATTCATTTTGAAAGATGTTCACTTAACTTATACTGATCTCAGAGATATAACTTTAGAGTGGCCACCCAACAATTGTTTGGGATAAATGAATACTATCAAAAAATGATCTTGGCAACTATAACTGTAAATATACTGTCTTTAACAACCTTTAGAGATTCTGAATGCTTTTACCAAGACTTTTCAATTCAATCTCTATTCCCCAGTAGAGTCGCCAATTTGTTAGGGTTTTTTCTTGTTGAACCTACAATAAATGCTTGAATACTTGATTAACTCTATGACTCCCAATATTTGAAAATAATGACTCAAGCAAGAGAAAACTCTAATTGATGAGGGTTTATGATAATATCTGGGGAAACTATTATCACCTCCTTTTTAGGTTCCACAACACCTAGGCAGGTATTACCTATATAAAATTGCTATGTTGCAGTATTAGTGGATGTGGATACTGATTTGTTGCTTGTTTACTGTATTATCTTATAAATTACTCTGAATAAAACTGAGAACAACTTAACACAGATTTTAACCATGAAAACTATTGAAATTATAACAACAAATAGTAGTGTTTTAAGGAGATTCATCCTTCTTCCCTTTATAGTTCTCAGAACTTAGGAGGGGCAACCTATTTTAATCCTCTCTTCAAGGGATTAGTAGAATGAATTGTATATCCTAATACAATTACTTGAATTTATATGTTTTGATTGTAAACGTGAAAGACTTGTGTATTTTAAATTGTTTGGATGATGATAAACCACTTGACAGATTCTAGACTAGTGTCTATCCTTGGGCTATAGAGTCAAAATTGAAAATCCACAGAAAAGTAAATAAAGATACTATAGATTGTCTTACAACCTATATGCAACTCGAGCAAGATGCCTTACAAATCACCTTGTCACTCCAACACTACTGTACCAAATCCTCAAATACTGTTATACTCTCTAAAATTACTTACAAAACTTAGTTCTTCCCTTGATAGAAACTTGTAAGTAATTAGATAGCTACCTTGTAACCAATATGTTTAAAATGCCTTACAGATTAAATATAAAAGAGCATACACAATAAATAAAGAGACAACAAAAATATAGAAGACAAGTTGCACTGTATTTTATTTATATTCTTGCTTCATACAGAGGCTAAAAGCTCAAAAACTCAGACAAAATTCTGTAGTCTGGCTTATAATTATCTTTCATCATACCTCAAAATGTTACAATAAGATCTATTTATAGGTTCAAACCATCTTGGAATCCTTAAGATAAGAATGCAACAAGCTTCGGATGGTTTAAGAAACCTAACCCTAAAAACATACAAAAAGACAAAAGACAAGAAAACTCCAAGCAGTCGAAGGAAAAAACTGAAGAATAAGATCTGATTTGCACTTTGTCCTTTTGTGGATGTCGGCACCTTTGTCTGTATGTATTCAGGATAGTATATGATATTGCTAACCTCCTTGTGCTCATAGATCAGGTGCCATGTGTCCTTCATTCTTCATCTATGACATCCAAGTCAACTGTAATAGGTTTCTTATTCTTGGGCTTTGTCATGATATCCTATGCTGTCACATCTTCCTCCTTAGGCCACTCAAAATTTTGAATACTTTCTATTTGAGCTTTCTGCCTTTCCCACCAGGCATCTGTTATGCCTTTAACATCTGAAATGAATTTATTGAAATCAGTTTCTGCCTTTATTGCCTCATCCAAAAGTTTGTTGAACCTCTCCATATCTAATTCTCCTTGATCAGAGATATAAATGTCTTTGTTGGGAAGCACATCATCAAACTCTGATCCCCATAACCCTAATGGTTTGATCTGATCATCCTCGGATCTAATCGGAGGTACAAATCTATTATAGCTTACCCCAAACATCTTCAACCTTGCATCAATTTGATTGCCCTTTCCTTTGAAGAAAGATAAAGTAGCCCCAATATGCTCTATTTCTGTACCAACCATGGTTACTATTTCTGGCAGATCTGATCTTAATGGTTGTATTGATGCTAATCTCTCAAAAAGTGAAGTTCTTCCAGACCAAGTTGCAAAATAAGGATTCAAAACTATCAAAAAATTAACCACCTCTACTCGTAGGCCTGGCAACCTGCCATAAGCTCCATACACCACATCAATTTTATCTTTGATGGTGTCAATTCTATGCTGCAAAATTGAAGTCAATGCTTCCGAAATATCATTGTTATGCTTTGTGACTCCTAGCTCTGTCTCAGCAGGTATTTCCCATGTATCCTTTTGTTTGGATCTCTATATGCTTCACCTCTTTAGGCTCAACAGGGGCAAGCTCTGTTATATCTAACAATTGTTTAGTAAACTCATCTATGAGCTTCTTTTGTTCTTTAATTGTTATCAATGCTAGCTCCCTATCCTTAACAATATCACTAGTTTCACTAGTGATTAGTGATTTTCTGCAATTTCTTTGATAATTGGGTTGTCTTTGCCTCATTGAGCTGAGAAAAATGAGTCATTACTTGGGCTATTTCCATATCCCTTGTCTAATGTCCATATGATCTTATTCCCTTCCATCTTCTCTTGAACGTTCAGATTTGATGGCTTTTGATCTTTAGGAGCCAAGCTCCACATTGCAAGTGCCTGAGATTTAGGGTTATACCCAAACCCTCTGATCATATCTCCAACCTGAGTCTCTGATGACAATTTGACATCAAGTTGCCTTCTTATTTGATCAATTATGAATGCTAAGGACAAATCTCAGCCTTCCACAAATAATATCCCACTGGCCTTGACCAGTTGTCTTGCATGTTCAAGTGTAATTTCCTCATATTCAAGATCATAATCCTGCAATGTTTGTAAGGCTTCTTGAGTGACTGGATCAACACCTGCCAATTGCAAGTCCTTTCCAATTTGTTGTTTCTTATTCCATATGAGGAAATCCTTGAATTATCTTGTCTTTATGAAGTTGTCATCCTTGAAGAATTCCTCTTGATGCATCAACCTTTCATCAGTGCATGACCTAAGAGGTAATTCTTCCTCTTCCTCTATATCCTTTTGTAGTTTCTTCCCTGCCCTGATCTGTTTTCTCAATAAATGATCATAGGGCCTGTTTCCAGTTATCAGAGCTCCAACTCTATCTGTCTTCCTTTTCTGGGAAGGTTCCCCTGTTTCTATCCTTTGCTTCTTTAGTGGGGGCTCATTAGTTACTTCCTTCCCTGGGACCTCTGTTAGTTCAATGACATCTTACCCTTCAATTGCCTATTGTAATGGAACTGCTTGATAACCTGAATAGGCAGTAGGTGAAGGACAACCTTGATCACTGTCATCATCATATTCAGATTCTGAGTGGTCCCTATGGCCTTTCTCAGGAACCACTAGTGCTTCTTCTAACTGATTGCATAAAAGAGAATGAGACTTAATCATTTCATCCAGCCTTTTCAGATAAGGCATGCCTGGGAAAAAAACCTCCAAACTTCATTCCATTTCTCTTCACCTGCCTCTCCAGGTCCATAAGTTCATTGAACTTAATTGCTCTTCTGTCCACCTGCTCATCTTCTAAAATGTTTCTTATTAAATCTTCCTCCATACATTCTTCATGTTCTTTTATGTAAGGGATGGTTGGTGTCAGCAGTTTCTTTGCACTCATGATAAAACCCTCTGTATCAACATGTCTGTGCAGGGCCACATTCATTCTATAATGGTTCATCCATGCATTCACAAGGTCCAGAGCTCCTTTCCCAATTGTAAAATTGTAAATCCTGAATTGTCTAGGGGTAAATGTACCCTTTCTGTGTGATGCTAGGTGCTCTTTATCTGTCTGAATGAGTTGCCTGATGAACTCCATTGCAACTATCCTTGGTGGTACATGGTATGGAAAAATGTGTGGAGGGTGGGGGCAACCATAAACCCTCATCATTGTGAAATTATTCTCATAGTAGAAATCCCCCCAATTATGGTCTCTGGCCATTTATCTAGATATTGACAAGGCCTCAATAGTTGGATTACCTTAATAGGTAACCTAGGTTTGTCAACACCTATGCACTTAAGAAGTGAATAAATTATCCAGTTTTCAAAAGCACAGAATTCTTTCTCCCTAGAAGTATAATTCCAGACTCTGAGCCAAAATTGAACAGGGTTGGGCTGATTATGGTGGAACCTTTGTGGCTACAAAAATTGACAATTCATGACTGGAAAATTGTAGTACAGGATCAGGTGCATGAGGATTGAATAATGCTTGAATCTAGGATGATCCTTCTTGGTTTGTATGTCTACAAACCCTTGATGCATCTGATCAATGATATACTGGATGTAGCCATAATTTGAAGTAGTATGGAGGCTCTGCATATCCAAGACCATCATCAAGATATCTGAGGTAATCCTCTCTGCCCCAGCATCCTTTCCAAGCACTCTACATAGTGCATATGATATGTATTTCATGTAGAAATTAAGGTCTTTATAGAAGTATGGAGTTGCTCCTGGCATGGGGACTACATAGGTTTTCATTTTCTTAGGGACATGATTATCCCTGATCAACTTAGCTGCAATGCCAGATTCTCTGGTGTATCTATTATCTAGGCTCTTGAGGTTTATCTCAAAAGCCATGGGGTAGTAGACATTGAAGGCTTTCATAAAGGTATTCCAGTCCAAAGTGAGTAAGGGCTTTCCATCATCCCTCTTAATGGTTTTGATTAAGGGGCCATATCTACTAGCCAATTCTAATATGAAATCGATATCAACAAAGACGTTAGGAACTATCAATATGGCGAACCCACAAGTCCAAGGGTTTGAGATAGGCATGGGTTTGTCACTATTATTAAAGAAATAATTGAACGGTGAATATCCTGATGACCTTGGTGTTTTTGCATCTCTAACATATGCCATATCATCAATTAAAACCTCAGCACTAACCTTTCGGTTTTGGCTGGACCCTGGAAGCAAAGTGAGAAACTCATTTGAGTAGTTCCTCTTACCCTTTGACTCATCTTCAACATCTTCACTTCTCCCACTGGTGGATGCCATACTATGTGCTTGGCTCATCTTTCCTTTCTATTTTGTTCCCAACACTTATCGCCGATATTCAAATAAATGCTCAAAACCCACACCGCCAACTGTGAATTGTCCTTAAAATCTGTAGCTTTGAACTCTTAAAACACCGTCGATTACAATCTTTGTTGAACTCTGAATCAGGGCATCACCCTTCTAAAACACTTTCTGCTGATAAATCAACCTTTCTCAAAAAGCACTAAAACTTCTATGAACTCTTTGTTCTGAGAAATCGGAAGCTTGGTAAAAATGAAAAGATAACAGATAAGTATACTTATAATTGAAAATTCAATGCAGATGTATGTTCAAGCTGGTAATTCAATCACTTCACCATTACCTCCACGCACTGTGACATAAATTTCTGGTTCTAGACGTGGCATTCAAACTGTCAGACAATCAATTTCTGATGAGTGTTTTAGCATATAAAACCTTATTAAATGAAATCGAAATTAAATCTAATTGGCTGCATTTAATTCATATTACAACTACTTCCCATCTGTCAAAATCTTTAAACGCTGATTGGTCAACATTTGTCCATGGTGGCGCCGCTGAAAGGGCTTCTTTTAACTCTGATTACTTCTAGCGACTCAGCAACTGAATGATCTCCTTGTCTCTTAATGTTTTTGATAACTACAATTTCTTCAAGAGACTTAGCGACCGCAGTTAGATCAAAATCCTAATTAACGGTTGGCGCGATGTCTCGTGATTTTAAATTTAACCCTTCATCTTACGGACATATCGCGACAAAGCACTTTCTTTAACTGTTCTTTACCTCGGGTTACATCTAGAGACTCAGCGAACGTGGAATCTCTATCTCCCTGGATCATCTCCTTAACTCATGTTTAATCAAGAGACAACGCGACTAAACATATTAGTCTCTTAATTGCGTGATTACCTTATCCCTCTAATTTGCATTTGGAGACAACACGACTATCG
This sequence comes from Thuja plicata, assembly GCA_018584345.1. NCBI lineage: Eukaryota > Viridiplantae > Streptophyta > Pinopsida > Cupressales > Cupressaceae > Thuja > Thuja plicata. Next base: position 187,507 of record MU225683.1, on the reverse strand, counting down.
TTGATCTCATCTTTCTCAGCATCTGATGGTTGTCGCTAAGTCTCGTAATGTTTATTACAAACCCCAATTCTTCATGAGACTCAGCGACCATTCAACACGTGTCACACCTTTTCTTCTTGTCGCTTGATCTCTTAACTTTTGACTTAACTCATCATCCTTCACGCGACTGCGCGACAACACTGTTACTTAATATGACTTTTAACCCTTGGTCTATCCAGAGACTTAGCGACCACCAAATCTCCATGTCGCTTAATAATTTCTAAACCATAGTTACAATCAGGAGACTTCCCGACTGCCATTGGATTGAATCTCTGATCAACGGTTGTCGCTTAATCTCTAGTTCTTTAACTTAACTCACTTTTGATCATGAGACCTGGCGACAACACTTGAAATTAACTCATGACCACGGGTTACATCAGGAGATAACGCGACTAATGTTTTCCGCCAAGTCTCCAAGTTATAAAGAATATTCATTTTTTCTAATGAGACTTGGCGACTGATAAATAAACACATACAATTAAGCTCAGACTTAAGTCATGAAAAAGGTAACGCAGAAATAGAACGAGCTTGGGAAATTTAGGGTTTTTCTGCAACTTCAAATAAAAAATACTCAAGGACTTAGGGTTTTGACATTTTGAACTAGGTTTTGAGCAAAAACAGTATTTGCAGAGGTATGTAAACAACTTCAGACATGAATTTCAACCTTCTTGGCATAGGAATGACATGGACTTCAAAAATTTTCATGATGAACTCAAAAAACAAGAAATACAACCAACATTGTCCATGACAATGGACTGCACAAATCGTTATTGAATACTCTAGATAAGGATATGGTGGACCTATGATTGATCATAGAAATCTATATCTAGATTGAAGATGGTCAAGATATTAAACTTGAATGTGGATTGCTCAATAATTTGATAATTAATTTACCCATGCCAAACTTCATTCATACTTCTCGTCACAAAATCTTGCTTGTAGTTTGCAGAGGTAGCAAGCTCAAAATCATCATAGCTACCATAGAACATCAAGAAGATGTCAATGTTCTACATTATCTTCAACATTTCTCTTAAACCAATTGTAACTATCAAATACAAAGACAACATCATAAGAAATTGATACTCCTTGAACTGGCCTACGGACACACATCTCCCTATCCGTAGAATGTAATACAAATTCCATCTATGACAGCTAAACACTTCCCCTATGCAATAAAAAGCCAACTAAAATCTCATCCATCTTTTCTTGAATCGAGATAAATAAAGAAGCCTCCTTATAGTAATAACATGTAATTGCTGAAGTGCTCAAAAGCACCTTTCCAATGCTTTAAAATGGGCTCTCGTCCATCTTTTCTTGAATCGAGATAAACAAAGAAGCCTCCTTATACTAATAACATGTAATCGCTAAAGTGCTCAAAAGCACCTTTCCAATGCTTTAAAATGGGCTCAAGTGCACTCTATATGATGAAGTTATGCCTTCTAGAATACCAAGGCTCAAAATTGTCCTCTGATGATCAAATAAATGCCAAATTTAGCATACAATGATGTGCTTCCAACACTTGGTTACCCATGTCATCTTTTTGTTGTGATCTACTCTATAGCCCTCAATTGTGCATGCTTTCCACAAGAGCAACTACTCTACCAAAATGTTGAAACCCTGTAACTATCTTGAGTGCAACCAATTGCTTGCCCCAAGACCTGAAACTTACAAGGATTTTTGGAGGCCAAAATGGGTAAATATTTTGTTGAACCAAAAATGAACAAAAAGAACTTAAATATTGAATTAGTATAAAAATAATATATTTGTATGTGATGTCTCATTTGTCACCCTTATCCTATGTTGATAGATTTCTGTGCTAGAGTCTGATAGATCTCAAACGAATCTTTATCCTATGTTGATAGATTCTCATGCTAGAGTCGGAAAGATCTCAAACAAACCCTTTTCTCAAAAATTCATCACTTGAACCCAGTAGTATTTTTGAAAACCTTGACAACACAAACAGATCTTGTCACTTCCTAGGTGCTCCTTTTGTACCAATAAAGGACCAGATCTTAGTAAATCTTATATTAATTACAATGTATAGATCTTAATAACAAATCCAGGCCCTGGTGAGAACTTTAGTCAACTTCTCCCTGGCACATAGGGAGCATATATCTGTCAAGCCTTAGTGAACCAAAGAATCTAAATAGCCAAATGAATGAGAACATTTGAGTCTCATACGCATGATTAGATGTTGGCCACAAATAACACATCCACACAATGCTGCTTACATCTTAAAGAAGCTACAATAAGAAACCAGAGACCAGCTAAGAACGATTTATAACCAAATATGGGAGCATGGCCTCTCTGCTCAACCCACAAAATATGAATCCTTCCATTTAAGGTTTGCCATATTAGAAAAAGGAACTAAATAGACACAAGTCACAAATAGCATGGGTTCAGAATATATACTTGAGCGCACTGTTCTTTCAGAAACTAGTCCTCGATGCACAACACATTGACAGTCATGAAGAAAATGAAAGAGGTATGTATAACCATAAAGTCCCAACCTGAATGTCAGAATACTACTAATAACATCATCTACAGAGAATGGTCTTTTCTTCTGCTTCTTTTAATATCTTCATGTCTGTAATCTTTCACAACATGCGTGATAATTAAGCTATGTGCTAATCTGCATCCAAGAATTTTGTACAAATTCTTAAATAATACAGAATTTTCTCATGGAAATTTGTTGCCAGGTATTTTGTACAAATTCTTCAACTTGCACACACTTTTCTTTCAGAAATTTGCATCCGGTTTTTGTACAAACTCTGAACTCAAAATTTTCTCATAGGAATTTGGTCCTAAGTCAATTGTTTGTGTGCGTAAAATCTTTTTTAGATACCAGCCTAATCAGGGCATTATTGAAACTATGCCAATTACAGACATTAACCAGCCCAGGTCTATCAGAGACTGGAAGGGCCTCACTGTACCTGATGGTGCATTATCTGTACGTCTCCTGATGACCAATCATTAGGAAGTTTGGACTTTCATTCCAATTTGTTAGCAACCTCACATAGCTCTACTTTAACTAGAGGATTGATTCTTATATTATTTTATAACTTCCTCAATCAACTTATGTTTAGGCTGGAAACAAACGCTCGAAGTTATCTATCATAGAAGTAAGAATGATTTTATACAAATAATAAGTCATTTACCAGAAATTTGACAGAGTACATTAAGGTATTCTCAGGAAAATTGTAAATACGAGGCATACGAAATGTGAAAATTTAAACCAAACAACTATTTAGTAAATGTTTAGCCCGTGTAATCAGTCAATGGAAACTAGAAAGCAAGAAATACCTTAAAGATGTTAAAAACAGATATTTTCATAGTAGGTGCTTGTATTATGGTAAAAATGTTCTGAAGTGCCGTCATGTATTTACTATTTACAAGGAAGACTTCCAAATCTCTCACATCAGTTCAAAAACTGAAGAAATTCAAAGGATTGTAACATTCATTTTGTCTTGACAAACTTCAAAAAACTAGTACATGAATTCAACGGTATCTTTACTCCTTATGTCAACCATAAAGTTAATCGTATCTTCGAAAATAAACATGCCTATAATAAATTAACTCGGGGATGGTAAATAATATCTCTTTGCATGCATAATAAACAATGTTGTTCACTGATTTCCCTGTAAATGCAAGAATTTAGAGTAGATGCATCCTCTCAACAGGTGATTCATGCAACCACTCAATTAAGGGCTTACCGAAGCCAACAAAACACCCCGAATTTCCATTTTCAACAGAAAATGGAGAACCAAAAATGTTGAGCACATGCTCAACTGACTGTTTCACTAAAGAAGAACCCACAACCCTACTACGCCTTCCCCATCCTGTAATAATGTCTATGCGATCTGGTTCAACACCAGACATGAGCATCCTCTCCCTAAAGGAGGAAAGTGTTCGCGACAAGGCAACAAGGGCTGTTCCCATTGACATCACATGAAGATTGATTGACCAATACTTTGGAGCTTTCAGGGTCACAGCCTGTGGATAAAGATTTTTCTCCATGGCAACTTCCCAGACAAAACCTGCTTCTTCTTTGAGGTCTGATTTGTAGAGGAAATCTGTTATTGCATCAGCAAATGCCCTCTTGCTTTCTTGATTTTCACTGTGCATCAATTCAAAGAAACTGGTTGCATGTTCCCTAATATTCTGTCCACTGGGTTCAGCTGTGGGCAAAGATATAAGAAAACAATGTGCTGGATGGCCTGTGTTAGCCAGAAGTCTTGAGAATAAGTTTATGTCTTGCTGACATACACTATTTGTGCAGCTGCTTAAGAGCAGAGTGTATGTCCGCAGAGATGGGAATAGATTTAATCGTAACATCATCTGCAGAACCATTTGTGCATCACTTAACATATGTGCTCTCAGAAAAGCACCTAGTAAAGAATTGCATGTTGGAACATTTGGCCTGACACCTGAATTTAGCATCCTGGCATACCAAATACTTGCCTTGTCAACATTTCCTGATCTTCCCCACATACAAACTAGTATGCCATAAACTGTCTCATCTGGTATCCAACCTGCCTGCTGCATCTCTGTGAAAACTGCCTCTGCTTCTTCAAAACGGCCACAATGTCCAAGAACCTCCATCACTGAGCTGTAACTCACCTTATCTGCTTCAAAGCCAGCATTCTGCATATCTCTATATAGCTTTAAGACAGTAGAGTACTTCCTGGCCTTCACATGCATATCCATAAGCGTGTTATAAGTAACCAAATTGGGAGCATAACCTTGATCAATCATGTCACAAAAAACTTTGTATGCTGCAGATAAGTCCCCTACTTTTCCAAGGCAGTTAATAATCACACCGTAGGTAAATGTGTCAGGGGTCAAACCTGCTTGCTTCATTTTCCTATACATTTCCATGGCTACATCAAGAAACCCAGCTTTAGCATGGATGTCAATCAGAGTGCAATAGGTGACCTTATCAGGTCTGCACCCTGCTTCTTGCATTTGGTAAAAGATGGCCAGAGCTTCTCTTAGGTAGTTAGCACAGCCATAGCAATGTATAAGGCGATTATATGTTACAACAGTAGGTTCACGCCCATCCTTTTGCATCTCATCAAGCAACACATTTATGACATCAAATTTCCTGGCACGGCCCAGGATACCTATTATGGTTGTGTACGAATGTTCATCATGCTTAAACCCTGTCTGTCCTTTTGCCCAGATGAAGAAGTTCAAGGCCAAGGCAGGTTCCTGCTGCTGTTTGAGAACTTGAGTTACTTGATAAACATTCAACTTTGTATTCAAATTAGCCAATGCCTCAATAGTAGCGGGTCCCCAATACATTTGTCTCAAAATACTAGAAACTTGCTCTACTAAACTCCCTTTGGCAGGGGGAAAAGCCCATTGAGAACCATTTCTACTCATCTTCTTTATTCCTCCAGCATGTCCTTTATTCATACCTCTTCTGCGGTTTTCAGGTTGTCTCAAATTATGCGCACTCGTGGATAACTTTCCAGGATGAATTTTATCTGTTGCATTACTTGTCCTCCATTTACTTTCAGGATTATTTTTATGACCCACATACTGACTAGGAGCAGAATTTGTTCCAGAAGCCAATGGAATCTCAAAACATAGCCTTTCATTGTCCTCAGCAATTTGGATGAGGTGTGGTTGTAAAAAACCAGATTTGCCTTGTACATTGGCTGTCGAGCAGTATCCCTTGGGATAAGTATGTTTTGAGGGATTTGAACTGAAGCATTGTTGCTTCTGTCCCTGAACACCAGCTAAATATTCTTGTCTTATTGGAGGTGCATCTTGCCTAGAATTGGAAGATGGTGAATGCTCACCATTCCCCTGCGAAAATGTCCTCTGTGTTTTTGATAAGTTGCTTGATCTTTCTGGTGCATTTTGTTTCTGAAACTCTTTCTTTCCTGTTGAAGATGCTGAAAATGACCTGGAGGAACTCTTAGACGATGTCGGTTTCCTTCTAAGGGTTCCTGACTGTATATTACTGTGGGGACGTGCTGCTTCCTGAGAATCACTTGACACAGATAGATGCTTAACTGCCCTGAGACCACCACCAATTGAATTATCAGGAACTGCTGTTGAGACAGAAACGTCCAATTCTGCAACATTTTCAACTTTTACAGCTCTACTAGCTTCTTGTTTCACAGCTACATTATCAGCTCCTGGGATACCAACTTCAGGAGGAACTTTATATCTTGAACTTGGATATTTATCACTTGTGAATGCAGGTCTTATCGTGTCATTTGAACTACTAAATTTTGCAGATGGCAGATGAGAATATCTGTGGGTGCTAGAGTCATTTGAGCCATTGAAACGGGATTTGGGGACGGTATTGTCATCTTCAGGGCAAGGAGCTGAGCCTCCATCCAAAGAATTATTCCGAACACCAGATACTATAAAGGACCTGGCACCCTTGCCAAAATGAAGCAGCTGTTTTGACCTCAACATTATCTGTAGCCAGGAATGACAATTACAAAAACCAGCTAAGCCCCAAAACATATCAATAATGTCATTGAAATCCACAGCTGTATGGTGCTACAAAATATTTATTGACGTACACACTTCATGAGAGATCTTTTCAGTACAAATTTAAACTAGCAGCCTAATAACTGACAACAACTCAGACACTTTATAAGACTAAACTCATTAGATCCTTAGTAATAGTAACCAGAAAGTATATCAGTAACAATTTAAACATTCTGCTACAATAAACATGGCTCTGTATGTGGAAATGAGTGCGGTCCAACAGAGCAAAAAGAAATTTGCCAGATATCTACAAACTTTAGTTGACAATAGAATAGATAGATTAGAAGCATTAGGATATTTAAGTCCATAACAGTGATAATTGTATAGCTTTTAGAGAAAACTGTATAGCAGATTTTTACATCAACATTTCAAATTGCACTCCATGATTCATCATCAGGATAATTCCCAAAAGAGAGTAAAGATGGATGACATTGTATGATCTGAAGCATAGATGTAATAAAACAGATCATTCTAAAGAAACTGAAATGAAAAAGAAACTCCTATGCATTTTCAGATTGTTCAGCGTCCAGCCATTGAAAAAAATCAGGGAATTTAACTAGTTGAAACTTGAAACAATAGAAGCTTCTGTAAGTGGAAATAAATGCATTCCAAATTTGGAAAAATGAAAATTCTCAGAAATCTAAAACTTTAATTGACAATATAGCAGATCATTTTGAAGTTACAGGCATCAAGAAGTAACTTCTATGCATTTTCAGATTGTTAAGCAAAAACAAAAATAAGGGTATTCAACTAATCTTGTCAATATTCATGGGGGACTAACAGAAAAACATCTCCAAAGATATAATAACAGGGGCAGTAATACGATTGTTCCTATTTATTGATTAGCAGGCACATAAACAGCAAACATAAACCGTAGCAATAAACATTAATCCAGACTAAACATGGAGAACTACCAACTTCCAGCTAGCATATTAACATGATGTATTAGAGTTTAAGAAATGGATGCTAGACCCCTGTGTCCTGAACTGTCATGTCCTGCACTCAGCTGGTTGTCAAAACTCTATCAATGTCAGGCAACAAAACTTCAGGATATGATATTATGATCCATACCACCAAGGATCATGCTGTAGTATCTTCATCGAAAACAAAAGATAATCTAAGCCTTTATTTACTGCACTGTAAGCCAACCAATCCCTGTTTAGCCAGTGGGTCAATCAGACAGCTGAGATCCTTTTCTAGACAGACTAGGAAAGTCTCTACACAAAAAAGGAACTTGTTTGCCGAGTAAATCATCCCCTGGCATTGCAACAGCTAATAAGGTTATGATGCTTAACCCCAGCAGTGCCACATGAAGGGCACAATCCAAGTTTGTCAATACCAATGCAGCTGCTCATTATTAGACTGTTCAATTAGCAAGGCAAAATTTGAAAATATAGTCAAGTTGACTGGGTCATCCATGTATCATGGCTACTGCCCACTCCATTTCTCTAACCTATAAGTATGATAATGTCTACTGTCCTCTAAAAGAAAACTTTTACAGTATGAGTAGGTTTGCGAAAACTCTTTTCTTACCTTGCTTTTTTTTGTTGTAACAATCTAGCTTTAGGTCATAGACTTCGTAATTTTGCCCTGTTTTATGTTGGATTTCTACACTTTTACATCAGAAGTTCTCCATTTTGTTTTTAATTCAGACTTTAGATTGCAAACATCTAAGTTTAAACATGGCTGAAATAGTTTCAGCCTTCAGATTATCACGCACCTACCCGTTAATGAACGAATCTTGAAGTTCATGTCAGAGTTTACATAGGCAAAATTCTTCCATTATGGTACAGAAATATAACCCATTGAAAGCTCTCTCAAAGAATTCTCCCTTAGATCATGATGAGGGTTACACTCTCCTGGTTTGTGAAGTAGATTCCCTTACTTGCCCATGCTTCTGATGGAAGGAGTGTGTGCATACATGTTTATTTCTGCTAACCATTTGCTATATTTGGTTAGTGTATGAGGCCTTTTGAGCTGCAACCCTATTAGGTAGGGCAAACCCTCCTACAACTTGGCGTAGCCACCAAATCGCCATAATTATGGCTTCCATTAGCTGTTGCAAACCATCTCCTAATGGGAAGTCATTTTCCTAATTTGTAATTTATCTCTCTAAAAACATATCTTCATTAACATCTCAAGTAATGAAATGTTACTAATTGCATTTTCTGCCTAATATCTTAAGACTGGACAATAGCAGGCCATCTATGTGATAGCCCTTATTTTACATTACTTTGTCCCTGTACTAGCTCTGACAATAATCAGATTCCAACCAGTTTCCCAACACTTGTCAGGAAATTCGGTTACCCAGCAAACAGTAAACCGCAGAGACACATATTTGGGCTGCAAGTTCAACTACCAGATCTTGACCACCATGAATTTCAGAGGGTACCAAACAAAACCAGGTTAAATGCCCACAAAGCAGAAAACTTCCAGTACACTACGGCAGCCATTAAATTCTCATTTTCCCAATACCAACAGGCACTAGGTCCATAAAGGAACAATACCAGATCCCTTAAAACTTAGTTGTAATCGCTCATGGCACCAACAAAATGTGTATTTTGCAGTACCCATTAGTCAGGAAGAACAAGAGGAGCCCTCCAGAGGCCACTGTGAGGAAACTGTGCTATTTATACTGGACAATGTTTTGCTAAATAACCACAAGCAAAATGATGAAACAAACAACAGAAAAAATCAACTTCTACCAGCAGAAATTAAACAAGAAGATCTTACCTTCCACAAATGCTATCTTGGCTAGGAATGAGTAAAAGCTTGTACAGAAGACCAATTCTAGTTCAGCTCAATTCCCTCCTTCAATGAAAGCACTTTAATGTTTCATGTAGGCTTGTTGGAGAAAACAACAATGGAAGAATAAGCATGGTGATGATCAGGTGATCTTGTGTTGAGAATATCTGTGCATGGCCATGGCCATGAAAAGTCACCACCACGCTACACTGAATGCAATGGGCAATGACAGACAAATTGTTATAGCACGCCTTCTGCCGAACCTAAAAGTCAGGCTCGTTACCCCACAATTCAGGCCCGGCATTCTTCCATAGAAATTAGTTCTTTTTCCTCATTGGATTGATTTTTTTACAGGGCGTACGGTACCAGAAAGCTCGTGGAAACGTTGGTTCCACGTCTTTACGTATTAGGGATCCTGTCTGCTCGTCGGCCATACAAACATTTTCTTGTTGTCATTCAATTTGGGTATCCGATGGTTGTATTCATTTCCAACAATTTGGAATTCATGAGATGGTTTAATTTAAGCATGAGGGATCGATAAGATTATGTAACATCCTAAAAAGGGTTTGGATTGAGGATATTAGAGGGTTTGGATTGAGGATATTAGGGTATTAGAGTGTGATACAATGTGAATTATAAAATGATGGATTTTAGTTTTTATGAAAAAATCAAGAGTAAGTTCCTCTTTGGATTATGTTTACAGGGGAGAGGAAAGTTTAGATTGAGGATATTAGGGCATTAGAGTGATGCAATGTGAATTACAAAAAGATGGATTTCATTTTTTTCAAAGAATCCCTGATACTCGCAATGCTCACACAAAAGCTCCTCTCTGATAATGTTCACAATGTTTACAGTGTTCGCAGTTCACAGTTAGGATGTTTGGATTGAGGATATTAGGGCATTAGATTGCACACAAAAGTTTGGATTGAGGATATTAGGACATTAGAGTGATGCAATGTGAATTACAGAAGATGGATTTTATTTTATCTGAGAGTATCAAGAATAAGCTCCTCTCTGATAATGTTCACAATTTTTACAGTGTTCACAGTTCAGGATGTTTGGATTGAGGATATTAGGGCATTAGAGTGCACACAAAAGTTTGGATTGAGGATATTAGGACATTAGAGTGATGCAATGTGAATTACAAAAGATGGATTTTATTTTATCTGAGAGTATCAAGAATAAGCTCCTCTCTGATAATATTCACAATGTTCACAGTTCAGGATGTTTGGATTGAGGATATTAGGGCATTAGAGTGATGCAATAAAGTCCAAAATGTGAATCCCAAAAAGATGGATTTCATTTTCTACAAGAGTATCAAGAACAAGCTCCTCAGTGATAATGTCAATGGCTACCAACTAGGATTGAATTTGAGTTAATTGATTCTTGAGCTCTTTGTTGAAACTTAGTTTCTTTGTAAGGCCTTATTTTCTTCTTTCAAGATTCTTTATCTTGAAAGAACGCTCTATCTATATGTTAATAGAAAGGGAAGAGCCGATATAAAAAATAATAAAAACGAAGACTTAAATAACAAGGTTGCAGAGGTTCCTCCCAAAATATGTAGGGTTATTTAAGCATTACACAAAAGAATTTAAAAATGTATAATAAAAACTACTAATAAAAAAAGTTTAAAATAGACCTTTGGCTTTAGATTAGCATATTGATATACAATTTAATTCAATGTTAGATTTATATTGTATAGTGGAATATAGTTAGTGGTCTATTATTTTCAATCCTTTTTTTTGTGAAATTATAACAAAGTTAATATTTTATTTTATTTATAATAAAAGATATTTTTAAATATATTTATATTGTAATAAGATTTTATTAAATTTTAAATTAAATTATATTTTATTTATTCTAATAGTGAACAATTAAAAATGTATATATCATTTATTATTAAATTAATTTTATTTTAATTTTTTAAAATAATTTAGATGAAATTTATGATTTATTATTTAAATTACTTACTTTTTTTAAATAAGTTTTTTGAATTTGAATAAATTAAACATAGCAATCTATTATTATATATGATATTTAATTTAACATAATATAAATTATTAAATATCAAACTAAACAAATATATGTTGTATTATAAAATTTTATATTTCTATTAGTTATGTTTGTGTTTATATTACAATGCAATATATATACTAATAATAAAAATATAAACTACAAGATATTATAATATCATAATTTTATATGATTGGTTGATATTACACAGTTTAATAACTTGTTAAAAACTGATTGTTGCCTATAGTTCCAAAAGCGTTGGAACTAATAAAATAGTTATTAAGTGAAAAAAAAATAACAAAACCACTTTAAGAAATTATTTATAAAATAAATTTTAAGTAAATAAAATAATTGTCATTTTAACAATATTTTTATATGAATTATTTTCTTGTTATTGAAAATTCAAATAATTCTTCAAAACTAACTATAAAATAAATAAATAATGTGACAAAACTTTTTATATAAATTTTAAAATAAAGATTATTTGAAAAATTGGATAAAAATTAAATAAATAAATAAAGATCAATATAAAAAAATAAGTATAGTTGTCTCATAATGATATTTGTAGATGTGTTTTACATATTTCTAAATTTGTAGATGTGTTTTACATATTTCTAAAGATAGGCATTCTAATTTCTTTATGGGTAATATTTATTTTTTTTAATTAAAAAAAGATATTAAGGTAGATACTCTTTTGCTTTTGTTTTATTTGTTCTTTTTAAGTTATAAGTTTTTAAGTTAGTTTTAGTATTGTATTGGGAGAATGTTTAGTTTAGAGAATAAACCATATTAGATATAAAAGTTTTCTATTGGTAGAAATTAAATTTTAAAGGTTTAATAGAAGTTTTATCAATTTTGAGATTATGGTGATTCTTTTATTTTAAGATAGTTAATCTATTCACACTAAAATCTTCAATTATATGAGAGATGATATAAAATGTATTAGCAGTAGTCAAGTAACTTATGCCAGTTAGAATTTCAATCAATTTAATCATCAAGAATTGTTCAAGTTTATTTCAAATCCTTTTAAGTGTTCACATCAATTGTAATTAGCTTTAACTTCCGAGTGACTAAATCAACATAATAATTAATTTAACTTGTAATATATTGAAATTCACATCTTCCTTCTAAATAAATAATAAACCATATAATAATTAAATGAACATCTAGTAAATATAATAATATGGATCAAACTTAAATGTCATCATTTTCTTTACATGAATAGTAAAAAAATTTAATAACAATTTCTCTAGGTTAGCTAATATACAAATTGTTCTAATTAGTAACATATTAAAAATAAATAAATAAACTAACGACTAACTTAAAAATGGATATAAGAATTTTTTATTCTAATTATTGTAAATGTTAAATTTTGTAAAAGATATAGATTTAAACAATAAATTTTTAATTATAAATTAAACTAAGTTACTAAATGAAAAAATATATTACATAATACAAATTAATGTCATTTCTTTCTTCTTCGCGATTGATATTATCTCTCGTACTCGTCTATATTTGTGTCATTGTTTTTTAACATTTATTTTAAACAAATATTACTTTACCACAACTTCAATAGCTAGATAACTTTAAAATATTATATCACTACTTGAGGATACCTAAGGAATTATTTGTGTTTGGTATGCATTATTTTCCTTATTGTCAACTATTCTTCTTCTGACATTTTGTTATATCTAGGTTATATGATCTTTGTAAAACATACTCACCCTTAATAAAAAATACAAGAATAATTTGTCAATTTGAAGAATAACTTGACGACTTGAAGTATGTTATTAGGTTTCTGTTAGCTCAAAAATAATTGAGGATACTATAATGGTGCATGTTTTTGATGGCCTTAAATTAATTTAGAGTCAAATATAATTATGAAATAATGTGTGAATCTCATTTTTCAGTAAGATGTAAAAGTAGATGTCTTAAAACATCAGCAGATGCAATTTGAGAATGCTTGAGAATATTTTAGTTTATCTGAAATTTTGAATAACTGAACAGTTAGCAGTGTGTCACTAAG
>MU225683.1:132844-156094 GCA_018584345.1 Thuja plicata | reverse complement strand
ATATATATATATAATGGCGACAACGTTGAATAATTTCAATTATTTATTAATCTATCGAAATCACTCACAAACATGATTGGGTTTTGTGTCGTGTAATAAGGAATTTATTATTAGTGTTAGATTGATAAGAAAAATGAACCATTTTCTAAAGTTTCATCTCATGAAGAGGTTTAAGATTTTTTAAGTCTTAGAACTATTCCAATGGTGTAGCCTCTATTTGTTGTACAAGCCTTAATGAACACCAATCTTATATTAGTATTGAATTAGTATTTTTACTCTAAATAAGTTACATTTAATCCAACATATTGTGATTGAATAAATGGTTGAGATGATATGTAATCTTTTCCTCTGTAATATTATTAATACCCAATGCTTTAATAGTAGTAATTTTGAGATCCTAATTATACTATAAGAAAATAAAATTGACATAGCATCAAATAAATCTTAAAATACTTCTTCTAATTTATATTATAGGTTCTATGATTTTTTTTCTAATTATTCTGATATTGAGACACTAAAAAATGCAAGAAGCAACTCTAGAAGTTGGGGGAATAGATGACTTTCTTCCATCGGTGCCCAATTCGAATCCCCCATATCAACTACATGAATCTTCTTTACATTTTTCACAATATCCATGACTATTTAGATTTCCCAAAATTGCATCATTATGATAGAGGGGAAATCAAATATAAAAAAGACATAATATGATTAATTTTATCATAAATTAAATAATTTAATTGCAATAATTAAAATAAAAAACTTTTATATTCTATTTTTAAATTATAACTTACTACATACACGAATTAGCAATGAACATTAATATAGAAATTTCAATCTTTTCTCAATGCTTTGCCCTTTTCATACTACTCCCTATTTTTTATTTTTTATTTTTAAAAACTATATACAAATGAAAAGTAAACTTCCATATAAACTTCAAATTTTAAAAAGTCTATAATTAAATTATTAAAAAAAATCAAAATTAACTATTCTTATTATTAATATGAAGCATTGAAATTATTTCTAATTACAAAAACTATTAGAAATCTTGGTATCCAACTCCATTTTAGACCTAATTGTGATATGTAACTTCTTGAATATTGTAAGATATTTTAATAAAAATATTTACTATCAACATAATTAAAAATTGCATCTATATCAACCCAAAATTTGTGGAGAAAGAATAGGCAAAATTGATATGTAATGTTTAAAAAAACTAAGATATGTCATTTTATAGTGTGTATGGGACCATCCATGATGTGGTGGGTCACGTAGATTGTGGTCATGGTTTAATAGGTAGATTGTGGTTCAACATTATATATGGTTGATTATTCATGGGGAGGGGAACTTTTAGGTTATGTTATTCATGTGATATGACCTTTTGTTTGTATTCTTATGTTTGATGAGAGAATATTCACTTGAAATTCGCATAAACACTTTATTTGAATAGATGAAGTTTGAATATATTGAGAGATGAGAGAGACTTGTAAGGTGACAAAAAGATATTCAAATAAGAAAGTATCTAATAAAGTCGTGTTTGGTTGGTAAAGTTCATGGTTATACCCTTTTTCATAGTGTAAAACATAAAATTTCTCAATTTTTAAATTTAGAGAATATGTATTTAGAGTTCAATATTTTTTCTTGAAATGGTTTAGTCTTCATTAGTTAAAGTAAAAAAAAATTGCAATTTAAAATAAAATTAAGATAAATAAAATAATATTAAGAAAGAGTGGAGCATTTATTTGATTTTTGAAATGAGATGTTATAACAAAAAGTTATAGAATGGAATTTAATATTGGAATAATGATCTAAGTCTTTTGGAATATGATTTTTGGACATTTGGGTGTCTTAGAGATTTTACCAATGCATGTTATTTCTAGTAGAAATTTTGACTTTCTATGTTTGTTCGCTTATGTTTATACTTGCATTTGAAAATTTGGTGGTGGTGAAAAGCATCTTTAGGGGCATGTAATAAACATAGTGAACATTGTTGACTTCTTTAGTAGTAGTCAAGCCATGTGGTCAATATGTAAATTTTTAAAAAAGTTTTTCCATTAATCTAAGAATGGGACTTCAATTGATGTGACTCGAAGCATAATTATGAATCATTTATCATAACAATTAATGATTAAAATAATGCCTAGAAATATATCTTGAGACATTTGGCATACAAGTTAATAGGTCACAATCATATTCTTGTAAAGTTATTTTAAGAAAGAATTTTAGTCTAGGAGGATGGCGTTGCAAGTGAGGTCCTGACCAAGGGATTAATCTACAAGTGTGGCCTCATTTAGGGAAGCAAGAACTCTAGGAATTACTCTAATTCTATAATGATGGATTAAGCATAACTAGGGACAATAGCTCAAGGTTAAGCTCATCTAGTGCACCAAAAATGTCAGCTTGAATGCTAAGATAATGCATTTACTTAATACATGCAAAAATAGTGCAAAAATAAAGAGGTAAAGGTGTAAGGTATGCAATTTTATCTCTTACATTTCCCCCCACTTTGATGTGCATCCAAATCTATATAGCATGGATGCTAGAATAGAAACATGAAATAAATAAATATTCATAAAAAAGGATGTAAATTTATTGATTTTGGAATCTAAGACAACTCAAATATGAATATGCTCTCTCTGTCTCTAATATGCATAAACCTATAATACAAAATAAGAACATAATTAGTAATGATATGTCCCCTTGAATTTCATGTGTTGCAAGGGAGAACCCATTGATTAAAGAGGTAAGAAAAATAAAAAGAAAAAAAAAATTGAACTATGATTAAAAAAAAACCTAGCATGAACAATAAAGGAAACTAAGTAGAGATTGTACAATTGAGATATATTGATGAGTGTGTCTAATTGTAAGTGATTATTTTATATGTTATTATATGAGTCAAACTTTTGCATCCAATGATGCTTAAATAGCTAGTCTAATCTTTTATGACATAAAAAAATGGTAATTGATTTCAACTTTGAAGACATCTCACAATCAATTCATTCTCCAATCTAAGCATTTAAACATTCTACAAGTTAATTAATTATAGTCTACATTTGGTAAAATTTCAACATTACATTTAAAATTTATTATTAATTAAATGCAACACAACAACTAACAAAAATTGACAATTTTAGAAATATTCCAAGTAACATAGAAAAATCTACAAAACTACAAACTATTGTCCAGATACATCAAATTGTCCCAATACTCTACTAAGAAAAATCTCCTCATCAACACTAGGTTTCATTGAGATTTCTCTTTTGGGATCTCTTTATAATGCTCCGCTAAGGAACCTTTGGAATACATGGTTAAATATGCACTTAATAAAAAAAAAAATTAAACATGGAACAATCAACATGTACAATGAGCATCATATAATAGTAACATAAGAAATAAACTGGTGCAAGGTAGCATAACAAACATCCAGGTGTTCGCACACAAGCGGAAGACTTAACAACTCTTCCAAAGGTTCCTACGCAATCCAACATACACTCTAAACAGAGAACACACATTCCCAAGATTGCCCTACATGGATCCAAGCATCCATCAATGGACCACAATAGGCTAAGTCGACAACATTCACGGCTAATAAAGGGAGAACAATAGCAATCAATCTCATAACTCAAATGTTCATTTTAATCCCAAATGAAATTTTTTATAATGATTAACCATACAAGTACATTTCATTTCTAAACATGATAATAAGCAATAATTAAACAAACATCTACCAAAATCCAAAAACAAGGTGCGAAAGGCATCCAAGGACCCTTAGGAATTTGACCCGGAAGCATAAACCCAACTCCTAGCTCACAAAATTGCTTATAAATCCAAATTGGGTGCAGAAAATGAAAGTTGGTAGAGATGTCGATCTGAGAAGTGAAGACGTCGATCGGCAGAGATGTCGATCTCCAACTGGTGAACTTTTGGAAGGAAAAAATCTCAGGCTAGTGAGGGCATAGACACCAAACTATAGGTGGAGATGCCAGTCCATGAGGATGATAATCCACGTAGAAGTTGATCTGCAATTAAAGGCTCTTTGAGGGAAAAAAAAAGTCTCAATCCAGAGAGGCAGAGACATCGATTGACAATCGGAGACACGAATCTGCGCATATGCCAAAGGATAGTCACATACGCTAGTCTAGAAAACTTGGCTAAAATGCAATAAATAACTAATCTAACAATAAGCCGACACTAAAGTATGGCTGAAAAATGTTTAGCTCCACACCAGGGAGTATCAGATACATGCACATTTAGGGCATAGTCACTCGATTGCATCAACAATATATAAATGAAGCAAGATAATATCTAGGATAAATGCAAGAACATCAAGTAGTATACATGAGCATATAAGGATACAACATAGTGGAAGGATCTCTCAAGCCCTAAGTCCTATAACTAGAGAAATTTCATCTGTGTACACCGATCCCCAGCAGTAGTATAGTAATGCAATGCCTCCCTACCATGTGGAACCCGCAGACCCACCCCACCATGCTCATGGAGATAGTAACTTGGCCACAACCACAATGCACCACACACACCAAAGAAGGCTACACACATGCCATACATAATGCATGACTCACAGACGGGATCACAGTCTGAGTACACTCATAATACAATAATGCTATACAAGTAGGTTAAGGTCACTACTCATGCTAGACTAGGTACGATGTTGAGACTCAAGAATGGAGTATCATTACATGACTCATACAAGCCCTTATGGCTTTGAGAAATTCCTTCTCTCATCAAGGAAGCTCTACTGTGTCGACACACATCTCACTTGAACATATGGTCGTTGCTATGACAGATCAACATCCATAAATGGTCCGTGACTATCCTAGCTCTCGTCTCTCAAACAAATGACCGATAGACATTACATTTATTTTATTATTATTATGCTCTTTTCCATTCATTTTTAAGGTTATCACTTATTAAGATAGCTCACCCAAGGGTTATCCTAGGACCACTTTGTGTCCTAGCCCGTCTTGGAGACCCACTACATCCCACTACTCCACACTTACCAGTCAAAATACAAAGATGGAAAAAAGACTCCAAAACCTCAGATAGAGAGGGAGATAAAAATAGTACTATGCTCCATTAGCCTCAACCAATAGCATGGTTCCCCATGGGATCCCATTAGGTCACACACAATGTGCTCGTGATGTGGTCTCAAACACCAACATCAGACGACCATGTAGAATCAATTAAAACTATAACATGGTACCACATGGCCTAACATGGTCTAGTAGTCGAGACCCATATTGCATTGTGAGCTTAAGTGCATTCCCCCAAGTTTCACTTAAGGGTGGTGTTGGTGTAATTAAATATTTCTAATTACATGCTATCACATAATAAAACTCTAATATTGTACATGGGTACCAAACATGGCCTAGTAGTTGGGACCCATCGTGCATTGTGAGCTTAAGTGCATTCCTCTTAGTTTCAATTAAGGGGGGTGTTGGTGAAATTAAATATTTCTAATTACACTTTACTTAAGCTTACTTAGGATAATGCATAACATAGTAGTTTGCATATGAGACACCTAGGAGTTTGCACCTATATTAGCACACGGTGTAGGATAAATTCCACTTTAGGTGGTGATAGTTGTTATCTCATTCCACTTTATGTGTGAGATCCACCTTTAGTGAACATATCTCATTATTATCCCCATCATATGGAACATACTTCATTGCATAATGGAGGATGATCCACCTTTGGTGGACACATGATTCCACCTTGTGTAGGTGATAAGTCATCTTCTCCTTATCATAGTCTCTTATTACCTTGCCTATATAAGCAAACCTATTATGTATATTTTTATCATATCCATTAGCAATAATATCATTCTTGCATCTTAATGCAATTGTCTTGCCATTCTCTTGTGGAAGTTATCTTGGTCTTTCATTTGATCCTGGGGGTGTTGAAGAGTCACCTATAACTCTAACATGGTATTAGAGCTCTCAAAGTGTGAAGACCTCTTCTTAAAAATATAAATTTTTGGCTTAATTCAATTTTGGGTACAAAATAAGTCTATTTGGGCATCACCATTGCATAGTCTATTTGGAGAAAGTTTAGGGTTTTGTATTTTGTGGCTTTTTATTAAAGATCAATATTGGAGCTTTCTAGTGCAAATCAGAGGTTGGCATCATATTAAGGAGGTCCAAAAACCCTTAAATAAAATAAATATTCATCCAAATTGGACACTGAAGGCCAAATATAGAGTCATTTGAATTTGGCAAGTGCGATAATGGCTATTCAGAAAAAATAATTACGGAGGCAATTTTCAAACAGCCATATCTCTGTCATCCAGGCTCCTTTTTTCGAGCAATTAATTTGTTTTCAAATAGAATTTCATGCTCTACACAGTGGTGCAGGTGGTTTCTGATCTTTATTTTTGAATTTTTTTTTTAAATCACAAATCCTATTTTTTGAAACTTCCAAGGCCTCATTTGGACTCATACGAAATCCTTTTCAGGTGCAATTATTTTTGAAAGTGCATAATGCTTTTTTGTATTTTGCAATGGTGCTATCAAATTATAGTGACTGTGATCATAAATTGAACTCTCAGAATTTGACTTATTTTTAGAATTGTAATGCATAGACCTTAGTTTGGTCTTTTGCAGAGTGATCTAAGTCTATTAGAGCCTGATTATGGGGTGTTATCATTTTTAGATCTCATTGATGT
Organism: Thuja plicata; assembly: GCA_018584345.1. Lineage (NCBI taxonomy): Eukaryota > Viridiplantae > Streptophyta > Pinopsida > Cupressales > Cupressaceae > Thuja > Thuja plicata. The sequence continues at coordinate 149,415 of MU225683.1, read as the reverse complement.
AATCATGGTTATTTTAATCACTTTGGAGAAAGGGAACTATAGGAAATGGATTGATGTCATTCTCTCTTATCTTAGTGAGTATCATCTATTGGGAAATACTTATAATCTATTGCCATATTTGTATAATGAATTTCCTTGTGAAGGGGATTATTTTATTCGGAGAATGTTTCGAGCTATAGCTTTTGATGCTATGTTTGAGAATGTTGATGATGACTTTTGTGAGTCAATTTGTCACTTTGAAGATCCTCTTGCTTGTTGGAATTTTATTTGTGAGGTGTATGAAGATCATGATCATTCATCATCTCTTGATGATCCTCTTTCCAATGTGCCTCTTCATTCTTTAGAGAAGATAACCCATGGTTGTAATCCTTTGGAGGATATTTCAAATGCTTCAAAGGTTCTTGATTCTTTAGTTGAGATCACACAATAATCTTGTGTTGGTGATTCCATTGATTCCTTGCAAGATATATCTATTTGTCTTCCTGATTGGGATTCCTATTTTCTGGATATTGGTGCATGATTATTTGTGGGTCTCATATTTTAGATTTGGGAGACATATTTGAGGGGGTTTCTCTTCTCTTTGATGATAGTTTCATTCAGTTGGATTTGGAGATACTTCTTCACCTGTGGAGATTGGTATTCTTGATTCTTCTCCTTCTCATCGTTTGTCACATTTCATGGTTCAGTTTGATGATATGATAGATTCCTTGAGCTTGGAGATACCTATTCAGTCTTCAAAGATGCATATTTGGAGACCTTCTTCCTCCTTTCATTTGGATATGAATTGGTTCATGGTATCATCATCATACTTCATTTGGATTACACTTCCTAATTCCTATCCAGAATGGGAAGAATTCATGTATTTGTACTTGGTTTATCTTCTTCCCAAGGGGAGAAATGTTGTTTGTAGGTGTTGAACTATGCTTTGCCTTCAAGCACTCACCTTTTTTGTGGAATATTGTTCATTATGGAGGGAATATTGTGTCTCATTGTTTCCTTCCTATGGGGGATAATTCTTTGTATGTGCATGATGTATGTAGTCCTTGGGGGGTCTTGAGTCCTCCATTCCTCCATGCATCTTGTTATTTTCATCTCTCTTTTTGGAGGGGAGTTTTGTCCCATGAGGTTTTCTCCCTTTCTCTGCTTTATGAGAGATTACATTATATTTCATTGCATTTGAATATTGTACATGGGTACCTAACACGACCTAGTAGCCCAGACCCATATTGCATTGTGAGTTCAAGTGCATTCCCCCAATTTACACTTAAGGTGGGGTGTTGGTGTAATTGATTATTTCTAATTACACTTTACTTAAGCTTACTTAGGATAATGCATAAAATAGTAGTTTGCATATGAGACACCTAGGAGTTTGCACCTATATTAGCACATGGTGTAGGAGAAATTCCAATTTAGGTGGTGATAGTTGTTATCTCATTCCACTTTATGTGTGAGATCCACCTTTAGTGCACATATCATATTATCATCATCATCATATGAAACATACTTCATTAAATAATGGAGGATGATCCACCTTTGGTGGACATGTGGTTCCACCTTGTGTAAGTGACAACATATCTTCTCCTTGTCATAGTCTCTTATTGTCTTGCCTATATGAGCAGGCCTATTATGTATACTTTTATCATTTACATTAGCAATAATATCATTTTTGCATCTTAATGCAATTGTCTTTCCATTCTCTTGTGGAAGTAATCTTGGTCTTTCATTTGAACCTGGGGTGTTTTAGAGTCACCTAAAACTCTAACTGTTCCAATGCGATCACAAATCAAGCATGGAGGAAAAATCCAAGAAAGGGAAAATAGTTACAAGTTTCCTCGACACACTCAACTGGGCACTTTGTCAGGAGTATAGATTTGACCACAAATCTGAAATTCACTAAGTAAAACCATAGGTTGGTTGGAAACATGGAAGACAACACACTCCAATAATTAGATTATGTCGAATAAGTCGAACGATAAATCTAGGTGACACGTAAAAGGAGGAAAACCTTAAAAATACCAAAAAAATCAATGAAATTAAAACCCATTTCTCATTTAATGTCCAAACTTCCAAAAATCCATTAAAATCCAAAATTCAGGCATGTATGAAAATTCTAGCAATATAACAAGGCAAAAACTTCAAAATCCAAATGAACAAATACATAAATTTCTCACACCTATCCAACTGGGCGATGAAAACAAATACAAGTGTGGGGGAATGCTAATTCTTATCCCACAGTTCTAAAGAAACCAATTTTAAGCAAAACTATGGAGTAAATTGAGAGATCCAAAGAGCCCTACCTCTCACGGATGGTACAAACCAAGAAATGGAAGACAATGAAGAAAACTTCATGAAGATGCAAATGGCTCCATAAGAAGTTGTAGATTCACGACAGGGATCCAACAAGTTGCTCCTCAAAAAGATCTGATGCATGAATCTCTCACAATGTGAAAAGATCGATTTTTCTCCAAGAGGGTTTTGAGCAAAAATCCAATTTTTCCAAAAGCACAATATGAGAAGTGCGTATAAAACTCACTTTTCTAACATAATAAGCACTTTCTTCAAAGTGACTTATTAAAAGGGATTATTTAAATAATTAAATAATCAAACTGAATTTTCCCAAATAAAATAAATTGATCCTAGGAATTTAGAATCCAACTGTGGAAAATTAGCTGCCAATTAAAGTTTAATAATAAAAATTCCCAAAAACTAAAAATCAGCATTTAAATCAAAACCTTCCGCAACAACTGCGGAGTAATAAAAGTACACACACACCCACAAGTATATCACAATATTGATCATGAGTCTGGATTTACCAACACGCATCGGAGGGATAATAAAATTACACGGATACGTAGTCCATACCGGGATGACATTGGCTCAATATGAAAGGTCAAAGCTACTATCTCATGGTGCCTTTATTGGGGACATAGGCACACACTGAAATATTGTAGCTCAGGATGAATGTGTCTGGTACCTATTCACTAAAACACGCAAACATCAATTATAGTTGCTCATAATATAAATAGTTGAAGCACACACATAAAATGATCAAACAACGAAGGAAAATGACACCATCATGTGGACCTCACAAGGGGGTAACTACGACTTCGTCTCACTTCATACCAACACAAAGGAAAAAATGCACTATGCAATTATGTCGAAACATAGTAAACATCATATCATTAAATTTAACATTAAGCATTATTTAATAAATCATTTTACAACAATATAGTATAAATTAGTGAGAGTGCATAACTAAAACACCCAACATCATATAAGGCACAATGTATCAATGAATCCAATAAAATCATCCTGATAACATAATCAATAGTCTCAAATGCAAAATACACCAGATATAATCATAAGACATCATTTCACATCAATAGAATCATTATGCATAGATGATGAAAATGAAACAACAACATAATCTATCCATCTACTACAACAAAGATACTGGCAACCAAAATAATGAAGTCATCGATGCATCTCATCATGCAGATAATCAAATATAATCAATGGAGTTATCTCAGATCAAAATAACCATGGAATAGAATGCAACCACGTGAGGTACTACATCCTCCCCCATTAGGTATAGGCTTACTCTTGGAAGCCTTCAAAAATATGGGAGTGAAAAACTCTCAACCTCGAAGCATACTCCCATGTAGCCAAAGTCACATCACTCAGGTCCTATTGGACCCTTACCTTCTCTATGTCTCTTCTCCTTAGGGTCAACCTCCAATGTTTAAGAATGTGGATGGGCTCCAAATAAAGTTTCCCGCCCTCTACCTGTAAAGCACCCCAATCAAGAACACGGGTCACATCAGGGATATATTGTCTCAATAAAAAAACATGAAAAATATCATGGATGCACAATAGGCTAGGTGGAAACTCCAAGTGATAGGAAACAAGACCAATCCTCTCAAGGATCTCAAAAGGTCCAAAAAAACATGGCACTAGCTTAGAGCCTTTCCCATAATGGATGGGGCTCTTCCGTAGATGAACTCTCAAAAACACTCGGTCACCAACTGAGAAGTAACAGTCAAGCCTATGGGCATCAACATACTTCTTCTGTCAATCCTGAGCAATAACCAAATGCTCTCTAATATGAATCACATGTTTCTCCATATCCTAGACTATCTCAGGACCCAATACTACTTGGTCCTCTAACCGATCCAAACGCAAAGGTGTACAACACAGTGGACCATACAAGGCCTAAAAGAGTGACATGCCAAGAGAAATATGGTACCCATTATTATATGCAAACTCAACCAACTAAAAATAGTCCTCCCTCCTCGTCTGTCAATCCATCACATATATGTGAAGCATGTCCTTAAGGATATGATTCACTTGCTCTGTCTAACCATCGGTCTCAGGGTGATAAACTAAACTAAAATTGAGTTGTGTGCCTAATGCATGTTGGAGAGATGTCCATAGTCTTGAAGTAAACACTAGATCTCTATCTGAAATAATCATGTAAGGAATCCCATGCAACTAAACTATATCCTGCATGAACATGTGCGCCACCGAAGTATAAGTACATGAATCTCTCATGGGTGAAAAGTGAGCCACCTTGGACAACTTTTCCACTATAACTATAATAGCATCATGATGACGCAATGACATAGGCAACCCAGTAATGAAATCAATAGATATAGTGTCTCACTCCCATTCATGAATGAAATGTAGTTGCAAGAGACCTGTCAAATGTTGATGCTCTGCCTTCATTCTTTGACACTCAAGACATCTAGCTACAAAATTAGCAACATCGCGCCTCATTATTTCCCAAAAGTACAACTGTCTAAGATCAACATGAATCTTCTTGATGCCAGGATGTGTAGAATAAGGTGAATGATGTGCCTCCAACAAACCCAATAAATGAAGATTTCCTGACACCATCACATAAATGCACTCATGGTGTCACAAAAGTCCATATGAATTCAATGAGTATCCTAAAAAAAATTCCTTGCAAGGGTACATCCAAACTCTATCTCTGCTCAAACCTCCTAATACCACATATCACTAGGAAAAACCTCTAGAATATGGTTACGCAAATCCACATGAAGTGATAAAAAAGAGATCTCATGCCTTTTCCTACTCAAAGCATCTACTATAATATTATCCTTCCCCTTGATGTAATGAACATCAAAATCATACTCACAAAAAAACTCCATCCAACGATGTTGTCATCCATTCAGGTTCGGCCGAGAAAAGATATACCGCAAGCTAAGATGATCACTATGCAGCTCAAACCTATGACCCAAAATAAAATATCTTCAGTGTACAAGTGCACACACAACCATTGGTAACTCCAAATCAAGGATGGGGTAGTTTAGATCATGATCCTTGAGCTTTCAGGACTCATATGGAACCACTCATCCCTCCTGCATAAGAACTACCCCAACATCGTCTAATGATACATCAATACACACCATGAACTCACAGATAGGATGAGCCAACCGAGAGAAATCCTTCACAAATTGACAGTAGTAACATACCAAACCCATGAAACTGTGAACCCCTGGAACACTGGTCAGCATTGGCCAATCCATGATAGCTTGGATCTTGAAAGGATTCACTGGAATACCCTCTCCAAAAATGATATGACCCAAATATCTCACCATGGTCTGGAACAACTCACATTTGGCCAGGTTGCCATACGACTAATGGTCATGTAAACACTATAATACCTAACAAAAATGGACCTTATGCTCCTCCAATGTCCATGAACATACCAAGATGTCATCCAAAAATACAAGGACAAAGCGACCAAGGCAGGTGCGGAACACACTATTCATCAAACTCATGAACAGTGATGGCACATTTGTAAACCCAAAGGGTACAACCATAAACTCATAATTCCCATAGCGAGTGTGAAAGGTAGTATGATGAATATAAGCCTCATGGATACAAATTTGATGGTATCCTAACTTAAGATCAATCTTTGAGAACACTCTCACTTCCTTTATCTGATCAAACAAACAATCAATCCTCGTCAACAGATGTTAGTTCTTTATTTTCACATTATTCAACTGTTGGTAATCAATGCACAAATGCAAGGATCCATCCTTCTTCTTCATGGAGATGACTGGCCACCCCAAGGGAATACACTAGGACAAATATGTCCCTTGGCCAACAAATCCTCTAACTACGATCGGAGCTTTGTCAACTCCTGAGTAGGCGTACGGTAAGGTGCCTAAGAAATAGGCTCAACCCCATGAATGAGATCGATACAAAGGTCTATGTCACGTTAATGTAGCATCCTTGGAATCTCATTTGGAAACACATCTGCAAACTCATGGGCTAGTGGATGATCATCAAGAGACACCTCTTGACTCACAACCTCATCAATATCACTAATAGAGATTGAGAACAACTAAAATACTTGTCTCATACTCTGCTTCATCTGCATGGCTAATATTAGGCGAACTGAAATAGGTCTTTGAACCCCTACAAGCTCAACATGCCCACCTATGTTATCCACACATTGTACTGACTTACACTGATAATCAATACTCACCTAGTTGGAAGCTAACCAATCCATACCTAAAACAATACCATACAAACCCAAGAGTAAGATACAAAGATCTACTGTGGTGGTGAAGGTACCCAAATCTAACACACAACCATGAACAAGGGACTCCATGACCACCCTATAACCTGTGGCTAACTCAACTTGCCAACTATCAACTTGTTGTGCTTGCACTAGCCTACATCGCTCAATAAGGGAAGGGGAAATAAAATAATGTAAAGAACCAGACTCAAATAACCTAGAGTTAGATATACCATGTAACACACTTGTAGTCTCAATAACAATTCTTAGGTGCTTAGCTTGATGGTTGGTTATCAACCGCTGCAAAAATTTTGTGGGATCTACCTGCAACCCCAACAGTAGGCTCTAACGTAGCTTTCCATTGACTCATCCTCTGAGATACTTTCTAAGGATACATATCTTCTCTATGACCATGCTATCCACAAGTAAAACATGTCCCTATACTATAACCACAACCTACCAAGGGTGCACTCGACTGCTGATAACTCCCTCTACCAACACTTAGTTGAACACTCTAAGATGAGTGGCTATACTAAGACTTCTTGCCACGGTTCCAATTATAGCCCCTATCTTCTGATGTACCTAAACCATGACCACTCTTCTGACCCTTAGGATGACATTTTCTATGATGTTTCTAGTGACCTCCCCTCAAAGGTGTCAAATGTACCTGAGAAGATCTTGTGGGTTGTACTTATGCACCTGACCGTGAAGGTTGTGCATTATGACTCTATGCACATGTCCTTCCACTATAACCCCTAGAAATATTTTTCTCATCCAATCTCGTCTTCTCAGTGACAACTAAAAGTGTCCTAGGCTAGTGCAAATAGACATCCCCAATAATGTTGTCATTAAGGCCCCAAAAAAAGTTTTGTACGAACAAGGGTTCATCATGGTTATAGCTAGAATATTGCCTCGACTCAAAGAACCCCTTCTCATATTGATCTATTGAAATATTCCCCTATTGAATCTCATGGAGCTCATCAACCAGTGCCTCTCTATACTACTTAGAAAGGAAGTGGTCAAGGAACCACTCCTCAAATATCTCCCAAGAGACAATCGAAATATCCAACTGGAGCTTTTGTTCCTCTATACACCACCAAATAGATGTAAAGTCTCTCAAGGTTCATGATGTCACACTAGGCTCTACTATTTCTTGCATATAGGTGCATAGTGATGCAACATCCAAGATCCAACAACCAAGTCTCAGCCTTACTATCATCTCCCTTACCATCAAAGAAAGGTGGTTGAAACCGCATAAGGTTTCTCATCAATCCTGCATAGATGGAATCCTCATCCTCTACTGCCCTACCTCTCCTATGATCATCCCTTGAAATAGGTGGATTATGAGAATTCTCATACTCTCTACTATCCACACGCTCAGATATCCAAGAATCCTCATGATGAGAATCCTCCTAACGAGGCCCCAACTGAGATACAAGCTCCTATAATAGTTGAACCAACTGGGGGTTCCCATCATTACCACCATGACCCTCTATGTGGTCCTCATGGAGATCCTAATGTTTTTATTCCTCTCTATGTTCTTCCTCACGATGCTCTTCCTCATGATTTTCCTCTTCATGATCATCTTGATAGGCATTCTATCGACCACATCCACGTTTAGGAGGCATTCTAAAGAGCAAAATAATAGGTGGGTCAAAATCACATAAAACACTCAAATAAATCATGCTAAAGCAAAAAGAAAGAAATGATAACCAACAATGATATTATAACAACCACACATCACTCATACAAAACATAATGGGAGCATGACATAGAGATCCCAGTATAAGAACACGGGCTCTGATACCAGGTGTAATGCCCCCCAAGGAACCCTTAAAACATAGGGTTAAATATGCACTTGATTAAAAAAAATTGAACATGGAACAATAAACATGAACAATGTGTATCATATAATAGTAGTATAAGCAATAAAATGATGCAAGATAGAACAATGAACACCCAAATGTTCGCAAACAAGAAAAAGACTTAACTACTCTTCAAAAGGTTCCTAGTCAATTCAACATACACTCATAACAGAGAACACACATTTATGATATTTCCCTATAAGGATCCGGACATTCATCCATGGATCACGATAAGCTAAGTCAGTGGCATTCATGACTAAAAAAAGGAGAATAATAGAAATCAATCGCATAACTCATATGTTCATTTTAAGCCCAAATGAAAGTTCTACAATGATTAACCATACATTTCCTTTCTAAATGTGATAATAAGAAATAATTAAATAAACATTACCAAAATCCAAAAACAAGGTCTGAAAGGCATCCAAGGACCCTCAGGAATCTGACTCAAAAGAAAAAATCCAACTCCCATCTCACAAAATTGCTTATAAATTCAAACTGCACGCAGACGCTAAAAGCAGGCAGAGACACTAATTTAGGAAGCAGAGACATAGATCTGTGACTGGTGAACTTTCAGAAGATAAAAGTCTCAAACTAGTTAGGGCGTATACACCAAAATACATGCAGAGATGCCAGTCTGTGATGATGAAAAACCATGCAGATGTCGATCTAAAATTAAAGGCTCTCTAAGACAAAAAGTCTCAGTCCAGAGAGGTGGAGACATTGATCAACATTCGGAGACGTTGATCTGCGCATACGCCAAAGGACATTCATAGATGTTGGTTTGGAAAAATTAGCTAAAATGAAAGAAATAACAAGTTTAACCCTAATCCAACACTTACATATGGTTGATTAAGGTTTATCTCCACACCAGGAATACTAGATACATGCACATCGAGGCCATAGTCACTCGATTGTGTCAACAATACATAAATGAAGAAAGATAATATCTAGGATAAATGCAAGAACATCAAGTTGTATACATGAGCATATAAGGATACAACATAGTGGAATGAAATCTTAAGCTCCAAGACCTATAGTTATAGGAAGTTCATCTGTGTACACCAGTCTCCAGTAATGTTATAGTATTGCAATGTAATGCCCCACCAAGGAACCCTTGGAAACACGGGTTAAATATGCACTCAACATTTTTAATATATAAGAGAATAACTAACGTGTCAAGTGCATAAGATAACTACAACATAAGCATGATACTATATGCTAGAGATGACATGACGATCACAACATGATCATATGCAAGCAGAAGACTTAACAACTCTCCCAAAGGTTCCCAAGCAACCTATACTTGATTATGAACAAAATAACCATGCTCACCTCATCTCGTGAGAGTTTAGAACACTTAAATGAACTCCATAAATAATGATTGGACCATCATCAATGGTCTCCCATCGAGAGGAGCACAACACCCTTGTTACAATACAAGGCAAGAAGATGGCATTGAGCAGAAAGGGAAAAAATTCACTAATGAATATGAATCTGATCTGTTATGATTGGAATGGCCTCTACTCAAAGAAGGGTATCTGGAATAGTAATTAGGTTTTCTAGAAGAAGTATAGAAGTATCCACTGTCCCAAAAATGACAAAAGAAAGATTGGAAATGAGCTTTCTAGAAAATGATAGAAGAATGACCAAAAATGATATTTCTTCCCAAAAATGATAGAAGACTGATCAGAAAAGATCTTTCTTCCCAAAAATGACAGAAGATTGACCGGAAATGATCTTCCTTCCCAGAAATAATAGAATATTGACCAGAAATGATCTTTTTTCCCAGAAATAACAAAAGATTGACCGATAATGATCTTTCTTCCTAGAAATGACATAAGATTGACCAAAAATGATCTTTCTTCCCAAAAATGATAGAATATTGACCGAAAATGATCTTTGGCAATTGGAAATGACATTAAAATGACTGGAAACAAAATTTTGTCCCGAGAAATGACATTCTACTAGAAGAAGATAACATGTCATTCTGGAGGCCATAACTTTTGCATCTGGCATCTGATCGACTCCATTCAAAAAGCATTGATAAGCTCTATGACAATATGGACCTAAAAGTAACCTATGAAATCATCATTTTTGTTTCCATCCACTTTAATTAATTTTAGTCAAAAAATAGGTGACCGTTGTTGCCAAAACATGCAACGAATGGGTTCCTCAATCCAATGATTGGATAGGCTTGCTGACACTAATGCACAACATGAAAAGAAAGCTAGCTCCACACCAGGGAGTAACAGATACATGTATACCAAGGAAATGGTCACTCGATTGCATCAATAAAGCACAACTAGATGCATAAAGGAACCTAGACTATACTGAAGAACATCAATGAGAAAATACAATACCTCTGCATATATCAAACTAAAAATGTGAAGTCAGCTCTCAAGCTCTAAGTCTTGTAGTTGGAGGAAGTCTATCTCTGTACAGTAGTCCTAAGTATTGGTATAGATTTGCAAAGCCACCCTACCACCTAGAACCCTTAGGCCCACCCTGCTGTTCTCATGGATATAGTATCCTGACCACAAAAATAAGGCATACACACAAGCAATGGAATGACTCTCACACATGCCAATCAAAATGCATGACTCAAGGATGAAGTAACAGTCTGAGTATAAACACAAGATGCATAATGCAACCAAACATGGAGAATACTCAAAATGAGATCTAAAGAAATACACATATACAAAATACAAATACACATGGAGATCACTCAACATGTGGGTCAATATCCAAATACAACTATAAATCCACATCACCACAATCTAAACAAGGTACTACTCAGTACTAGCATGGCTACAGTGCAAGTAATCAAGGTGGATTGTCATTACTTGGCTCTTAGTAGCCCAAGTAGCATCGATTCTTTGATCAACTCCCTCGGGAGGCCAAGAACAGAATGTATATTTGATCAACTACCTCGAGATGCTAGATATTGTGTCTCTAATAAACTCCCGTGGAAGTCTAGACACTGACTCACCTTCAATCAACTCCCTCGAGAGGCCATGTAGTCATAATTTCTCTTTATTATTAATGTTTTTTACCCAAATTCATTGATTAAGTTTTCTCTTTATTGGGAACTCCTTCACGTAGCTTGTACCAACCACTTACAGGTTGGGATCTGTGTAAGGAGCCACTCCATACCACTACTCAAACACTAGGCTCATCTTGTTCTACAATGAGGAATAAAACACGTAAAGAAAAGCACAAATAATGAAATAAGGAAAAAGTCATGAAAGACTCTCAAAGTCATAAACCACAAAACATGGTAAACTCTATTGGTCTCAAACATCAAGAGTATGGTTTACTCAAACCTTGACATAGGAGCATAACTCAACTACATGCATGGAGGCGGTCTCAAACACCATACATCCACATATCACATGCAAGCTCAACAAACACTATATATCCACATATCACATGCGAGGTTAACCTCAAGCATGGAGTGTGCCAACACGAGGAAAAAGCAGTAGCTACAGAAGAAAGGAATGGGGATATCTAAAATCCAAACACTGAAGCCAAACAATCGAGTGAAAATAATGAAAGACAACAAGAAATAGCTCAATCAACCACTATGTTGAGAGCATAGATTCCCATGAAGTCCATCAAGAATCTCATTATGAAAATGAGGAAGGCTCACAAATCAAGAAAATTACTTAAATTCCAAATTCTGGCAAAATCTAGCAAGGTGTAAAAATCACCAATTTAATATCAAATGGGCAATTTTGAATCACGAGATAAAATAACTGGAAGGACCACAATACATTTTTCTTCCACAATCCTACTAAAAATATGGAGTACTACAACCTCTAATAGGTCAATCGCACCAAACATGACGGCATAAAAGTTTTGGACGACACAGAAAATGGGGGAAATCCAAAAATAATCAAAATTCAAACATCTCAGAAGTTGACGAAATTAAAACCCATTGGTCTAAATCTACCCAACAACACACTTTCAAATAAAATTCTGAGTCTGGGAACTTCACAAAAATCTAACAACATAACATTGCCAAAGCCCAAAAACCACATGGGAAAGTATAAAAATGCTCACACCCATCCAATTGGGTGGATGAATCAAACAAAAATGTGGGGGAATGCTAATTCTCAACCCATGTTCCTATTGCAATTTATTTCATACAAAAAGATGAAGTATAATGAGAGATCCAAAAAGCCCTACCTCTCACAAATGGTAAAACCAAGAAAATAGAGAATAAAATGAAGACGTTGGTGGTACCCTAAATTTTGATAATTTAGAATTCCCAATCCATTATCAAGAATCATGTTTCTCCATAGTAAAAAAGATCAAATGAAGGAAGCTTTATGACACAAATAAATAGAACTAACTAATTGAAGCCTTCAGAAAATGATGGAATTTAGACCTGCTAGAAAGATGATTTCGACAGAGGATAAAGATGGTCAAATTTTAAAAATCTAAAAATGACCCAGTTCGGGAAATCAATTTCCTATCTGCAGCAGAAATATTAACTTTTCACAAAGGTGGTTTGGATTTTTGACCAAAGTCAAATCTGAAAGTTAGGTAGTTATTTTTTAGTTAGTTTATTGTTTTTCTAAAATAATTTGTAATTAGAGTTGTGTCTTTTCACCCTAAAGAGGTGTGAAAGCCACTCAAACACATATATATACATAATGTAAAATCTAAATAGAAGACAATACAATATAATACAATTTCACATATTTGGATAGTTTTGGATCAACAACTGTAACATGGACATGGATGTACTATTTTTTTAAAATCAATAAAGATAAGTCTTTTTTCTTCATATATGCAATTGTTTCATTAATCATTTTACAATTAGTCCCTTGGTTAAACCAATAGAACTTCTTCAAAGTGATAGTTTGATGTGCATGCTTCCTGATTTGCTTTATATTCTATATTTTCAATTGGTTTTCTCATTTTGAATGGTTAAATTATGTTGATTGAGGCCTCGAACAATTGGGCTATCATCTGAGAAGTATTACCCTTTTGAAATATCTCTGAATTTGTTTTAGGTTGCATGTACATTCCATAACACCTTTGAAGTGATAAGTTTTCTTGTAAAACTATCTCTCAGGTTGAACATAAGATTGGAATGATAGTGACTCTATTGCCCATGGTTGATTAAGGCACTAGTCTTTCTTGCTTATTTGGATTATAGTTATTTAGTTCATTGCTTATAGTTTTGTGATATCTATCTATCTGTTCATTTCAAATTACATACACATTTACTAAACATTCTTTCAATTACTTAAAGTATTTCAATTTACAGTTCATGATATATTGCTTTCAGTTAGATTTCTTTCAAGTGCCTTGCCATACTTGAGAGAGAAGGTTGAAGTGTTACTTATTTGTTATAAAAAGCCTTGTAACTTGAAGGATAAGTCAAGATATAGGCCTACCAGCCTTGGTTTTGCAAAGCCAGAATTGCAGAAGTTCCAACCTTTCCTTGGTTGTGACTTGTTTGTTGGCCAAATCACTTGGGTTTCCAAGCATTGGATTGGCAAGTCCATAGGAAATCCAATATGTTGATTTGAGCACCAATAGATGTCACGAAAACATGAATGGATCCATAGGATGTTGGAGATTTTTGGCACCAATCCAATGGGCCGCAACCCACAAAAATTTGGCAAGAGGATCGATCACAACGAAAATAAAACCAAATCTCTCCAAAGCATTTTGGAGCAAATTCTCATTTTCACCAAAAAAAACAAGTGAAAAAGTGAGTAAAAGAAACTCACTAATAAAATATAAAGTAATTTTCCAAAGTGACTTTCGAAATAGAATATTTAAATAATTCAAATAGACTATTCAATATTTTCCTAATTAAATAAATCGATTCCAATTAGCTGGAACCCAACTATGGCAAATTAGCCAGTTAATAAAATTAAATATTAAAAATTCCCAAATAACATTAAAACCAACATTTTAATTATATCGATCGAGACAACTGTGGGAACTTCTAAATGCACAGACATGCTCACGGTTCTAACACAAATGCATAATGAATCTAGATTTACCATCACATAGCGGAGGGACTAATATAATAAGACAAATACGTTATCTATATAGGGATGACATTGGCTCAATATGCAAGGCCAAAGATACTATCTCCTAGTGCCACTACCGAGGATATAGGCACACACTCAAATCTTGCAACTCATGATGAATATGTCTGATACACATTCACTGAAATAAGCAAACATCAAGTATAGCTGCTCACAATATAAATAGTTGAAGCACAAACATAAAATATCAAACAAATAAGGAGAGTGACACCATCGTGTGGACCTCACAAAGGGGATCACTATGACTTCATTTCACTTCATGCTAGTACAAAGGGGGAAATGCATAGCAAGTGTGCGGTAGCATAGTAAACATTATATCATTTAATTTAACATTGCATTTAAATTTGAAGCATTAAAATGAATCATTTTATGACTATTCTGAGCATAATTTATTGAAAGTAAATAACTAATGTGTCCACAACATAAAGGCACAATATAACTCATGGAGTCTAATAAAATTATCCAGGTAATGTAATCAATAATCTTGAATACAAAATACACCATATCACCATAAGGCATTATCATGCAGATGTGATCAAAACACCAATAGCAGCACATCTAACATATAGATCAACACTACTACAACAACTAAAATAAAGTGTGATAATCAAATACATCACACAATGCAGCCATTAATCACATTACAAGGGTACTATTGAAACATCATCGTGATACAATCATAATTCTATAGCCACTAACACAAACCTTAGTGACACCATCAGATCACATTAAAATCCAAACAAGACAGATAATAATCATAACCATAAAAGTAATCTCAGAATGAGCACAAGACTAAATTGAACTGGGTGTATCTCAAGATGCCAACATAGAACCATAACACAGTAATAGTCACCGAGTTAAATAATAATCTCAACCAATCATAAAGGGGTGGCAAAAAGCATCTCAACCAATCATAAAGGGGAAACAAAAATAATCTCAAAGCCAAAGCAAGGCATTAGAAATCAGGTACACAACCATCCATAATACAATGGTTCTCATAACCAGGTACAAAGCATAAACAAATTGTCGATGCAATGACATAATTTAGATCACCCTAAAGGTGCAAACCTCACACGATTCCAACATGATCACACCACACCAACATGAAAAGTCAAAGCCACATCCTTCAGGATGTCATGCAGAAAGAAAATGGGAAATGAACTACAATATCCCCCCAAGGACTAGGCTTACTCCTGAAAGCCTGCAAGTCAAACTAAGGAAGCGCACCAAGTGCAAGATCAAAAAACATTCTAGTGCAAGAATATTCATCTGACTTCTCTGCAATTCGGGTCTAGGCAAAACCAGTTCCTTACCAGCCAACCTCACAACTACTGAAAGGATCACCCACACACAATAGGAGTGTCAACAAACTCTCCAAGCCCTTCAATGAGGAACACGATATGTGATAGGTAAGACACATCTAGCCATGATATATACCAAAAGAGGCACAACACAAACCACTCTAACTCGTCATGAGGCATCTAACTACAAAATAATGCCTTCCAAGGTCTCTCCAAGATCAAAGCACCGAGAACTCCCAAGTCAACAACTTAGGAACATGGGGAAAAATCATCCCAAAATGAAGAAAAGTGCCACCATGCCCATCTAGAGCACTCTTAAATCCAACCAGAATCTCACTAACTTACCCAAGAATCAGAAAAGGTGAAGATTATCTACAAAAATTGCACTCTTCTAAGGGATACTACATTCATCTCAGGTGTACCAAGGGATAAAAATGTACATGATTTCCTCTCATAACCAAGAGCACTCACAAAATAGAGGCTTGATAGTGCACTCCTTCCACTCAAAGGGCATACTTAGGGCCAACTAAATACCAAGCATAGGAGCAACATGGTTTCCATAACATTGATAGCTCAACTATCATTGAACACTAGGGTCACACATCCCAACTAGACTATGGTATTACCTTCAACAAGGAGGAAAATGAATCCAAGTGATGAATATCATCTTATAAAAAAATCTATATCCAAGCTCAAGATGATAAGATATACCTAATGATAATTTGTCCTTCTAGCCTAAAGCTAGGAATACCACACTACCAGCAATCCTCTGGAAACTCGA
>MU225683.1:75416-111857 GCA_018584345.1 Thuja plicata | reverse complement strand
TAGTTAGAAGGCAATAGGCCGATATTAGTGGTTTTACATGTTTTAACTAACCTTTCAAGCTAATGCAATGACCTATTGAGTGTTTGTGTCATTTTCAACAGGTACCCATTTACACACACACACACACTCGTCCAACCAGGTGGAGGAATCAAACAAAAATGTGGGGGAATGCTAATTCTCATCCCAATGTCCTATTGCAATTTATTTCATATGAAAATATGAAGTATAATGAGAGATCCAAAAAGGCCTACCTCTCACGAATGGTAAAAACCAAAAAAAGGAGAATAAAATGAAGACACCACAAAAATACGAATCGCTCCACATGATGTTGGAGATTTTTGGCACTAATCCAACAAGCTACTACCCACAAAAGCCAGCAAGAGGAGTGATCACAACGAAAATAAAACCGAATTTCTCCAAAGCATTTTGGAGCAAATTCTCATTTTCACAAAAAAATACAAGTGAAAAAGTGAGTAAAAGAAACTCACTAATAAAATATAAAACACTTTTCCAAAGTGACTTTCGAAATAGAATATTTAAATAATTCAAATAGACTATTCGACATTTTTCCAATTAAATAAATCGATTCCAACTAGTTGGAATCCAACTACGGAAAATTAGTCGGTAAATAAAATTAAATATTAAATCCCCAAATAACATTAAAATCAACATTTTAATTAAATCAACTGTGACAACTGCGGGAACTTCTAAATGCACAATCACACTCACGGGTCTAACACAAATGCATAATGAGTCTAGATTTACCATCATGTACCAGAGGGAATAATATAATAAGATGGATACATTGTCCACACAAGGATGACATTGGCTCAATATGCATGGTCAAAGCTACTATCTCCTAGTTCCACTACCGAGGATATATGAACACACTCAAATCTTGCAATTCAGGATGAATGTGCCTGGTAGTTCACTAAAACAAGCAATCATCAAGTGTAGCTGCTCACAATAAAAATAGTTGAAGCACAAGCATAAAATGATCAAACAATGAAGGAGAATGACACCATCATGTGGACCTCACAAAGGGGTAACTACGACTTTGTTTCACTTCATACCAGTACAAAGGGCAAAATGCATAGCAATTGTGCAGTAGCATAGTAAATGTTATATCATTTAATTTAATATTGCATTTAAATTTGAAGCATTAAAATAAATCATTTTATGACTATTCTGAGCATTATTTACTGAAAGTAAATAACTAATGTGTCCACAGCATAAAGGCACAATATAACTCATGGAGTCAAATAAAATCATCCAGATAACATAATAAATAATCTCCAATACAAAATACACCATATCACCATAAGGTATCATCATGCAGATGTGATCAAAACACCAATAGAAACACATCTAACATATAGATCAACACTACTGCAGTAACTGAAATAAAGTGTGATAATGAAATACATCACACAATGCAGTCACTGGTCACAAGAGTACTTACTAAAAATCATCGTGATACAATCATATTTTTGTAGCCATTGGCACACACCTGAGTGAAACCATCACATTACATCAAAAGCCAAACAAGATAGATCTACTAAACATAACTACAATAGTAATCTTGGAATGAGCACAAGACTAAACTGAACTAGGTGTATCTCAAGATGCCAACATAGAACCATAATACAGGAATAGTCACCAAGTCACATAATTAGCTCAATCAATCATAAAGGGGAAGCAAAAAGTATCTCAAAGCCAAAGCAAGGCATCACAAATCAAGTACACAACCATCCACAATACAATGGTTCTCATAACTAGTTACGAATCATAAACAATTTGTCGATGCAATGACATAAGTCAGATCACCCCAAAGGTGTAAACCTCACATAGGTCCAACATGATCACACCACACCAACACGATAAGTCAAAGCCACATCCCTCAAGATGGCATGGAGAAAGAAACTGGGCAAGGCACTACATGCAATGCCTCCTTACCACATGGAACCCGTAGGCCCACCACACTCTTCTCATGGAGATAGTAACCTGGCCACAACCACAATGCACCACAAACACCAAAGAAGGCTACACACACACCAAATAGAATCCACAACTCACAAATGGGACTGTAGTCTGATTACACTCACAATACAATAATGCTATGTAGGTAGGTCAAGGTCACTACTTGATGCAGAGATATCACCTTTGGCTCCTTACTAGGGTAATCCTTGTCCTAGTAATCCACTTGATCCTATAACCCCTTCAAATTCATCAACACCTTTCCTTGTGAAAGGTTCTCCCAATGACCTTAACTCTACCTTTGGACTCCACTCCTACCATCATAGGATTTATTCCAACCATGGACTTTATCATAAACTCTAATCCTTTCTTCTGAACTAGACTTTAGATCCTAACGTTTGCACCCACTCAACTGAACCATCCATACATATTGGACAATGTGGTGTGATTGTCCCAACCACTAGTATTTCACTTTCTTTCAATAACCCCTTACATTTAGGACCACTCCCTATGGATCCACCACTTATATTCTCACAAATAGGACTCTCTATACATCCCCCTACAACATCTAATGTCTTCACCAAACCAACCTACAATGAATCCCCACAATTGAATGCAGAATACAAACTTATTTTCCACTGTGACAGACAACTCTCCCTTTAGATCACTCGCCACAAAAACCCTTTGCAAAGGGTAACCTACCCCATAACCACTTAAAAAATTTAGGGACACACCATACTAACATTCCAAACCTCTTCCTCCTTCACACAAACCCTTTGACATATACATGAAGGATTCTCTTCACAAACTTCCCTCTCACTGTCCTCTCTGTGACAATGCACAAACATCTTTCACAGCACTCCAACATGTTGATGTAACACTAGTCTTGCTTCTCCCTAGCTTCCTCTAGGGGATCCTAGGCCACTCTATTGACCTACTAGGGTTCTTCAACTAACTATATCCTCCTTAGGATTCTCCTCACAAGATCCTAATCCCTTCAACTAGTGAGCACCAACAATGTAGAATCAAAACTCACCATGCTCCTTCCTAGGCTTCAATGGGCCTTTCTTGCTCCATCTGCACAAACTAATCCAAATGGATCCCAAACTCTTCCATGTGGAAAGGTATTCTTCAAGATTATTTATTAGACTAATTCAAAAGTCCACAAACAACTTTGGAATTGAAACCCTCAATGAGTTCCAAATTCCAAGTCAATTATACCCAAAAGAGGGCTACTAGCATTAGGCCTAGTTAGGCTCCTTTTCTGAAATAAATTGTAAAAACTCTTAACAAGTTAGAAAAATAATACCATATCATGATACCCTTTTTCAATAACCTAAGTATTTTCTAGGTCTTATCTTCCATAGGTGTCCGTACAGTACCTCCTACAAACATGCCTAAAATTCAAGGTTTTAGGTCCTTTTCACAGTCTGCACAAGAAATTGATTTACTTGGCTTACAAAACAACTAACCCAAACTTCTCCTCCAATTTAGGGTTCCTTCACTCAACATAATACCTTCCCATAATGCTTGATTGAAGCAATGAATTCTTTCAATCCCTCCAAAATGCTCTGCAACTGCTGGTGATCCCTAGCCAGGCATCACAGGCTTGCCTAGGGCATCACCTTTTAAATAGCTGCCATACTTTCTTGGGCCCCTCCTTCCCTATACTTAATGTGCATGGATTCACCTTCCATAATCCAAGAGCCCATGAAAGTTCCATGGTGGAAAATGGATCTATGACCCCATTTGCATATAGTGCCCATTTCAAACCAACGTCATGACAAAAACTAAAAGATTTTACCAAAGCAACTAAAACTATTCAAATTAACAAAATACCACCACAAAAAGTATTATAACAATCTATATTACCAAAAAAAATGCTTACAATAGTAGATTCAATCCATTACAATATCAGATCCTCACAAAACACAAAAACTCTAACTATTCTTCAATTACACAGTCCGTACACACTTTGACATAAACTTGCCAACCCTTGAAAATGATCGAGGATAGCCTCTTATAGTTTACCAAGGAACTAAAATACTAGTTTAAAACTATTAAGGAACTAATTCCTTTGACTTTGCATTCTTGCAACAAATCAAACTTGGTCAAAAGGTGTCCAATCTTTCCCAAATCACTAATTATAGTGTATAAACATGAAATAGGACCTTTAATCCCTTGCTTGGCCACATTTGGCATTAAAACCAAAAAACACCCTAATAGACCTATATTGGACTCAAAGGTCACTAAGGACCTAATTTGGCTTCCTCACACTTTACACCCTACACACTAGAACCTACATTTTCCTTTATTAACCTAGTGGTCTAGCTACAACCACTACAAGCCAAAACATCAAAAGAAGCCCTAGGTTACGTTGCACACTTAGCCTACCTAGGTGCTCCTACACCATACTCCCCAATAAGGAAAGCTATGTGACTCCTTTGGACAATATATCCTCTAAAATTCCCACCTTCTTGAAGTCTTCCTCTGCAATCCACGAGGCCCCTAACTCTGGTCTATCCTTCCACTGAATCAAGTGTTCCATGTAGACTTTATGGCTTGTAGTCTTCTTAACCCGGGAGTCTAGAACTTTGTTAGCTACCATCTGTTTTTTGGGAGGCAATACAGTAGCCTTGACATCCCCACTGATTCCATGACTTCCATGACTGATCTCATCTATCTTCCCTCTGAACTGGATTAAGTCCTGCACATTAAACACCAGAGATATGCTCAAATCTAATGGCAAGTCTATCTTATAGGCACTAGCCCCATATTTGGCTAAGATTTTTCAAGGTCCCACCCTTTTCATCTAAATCTTGGTAGGGACACCCTTCTGTAGCCTTGATTTGTTCAAGTGAACCATCACATATTCACCCATCTCAAACTGAACATCTTTCCTCTTTTCATCAACTTTTAGCTTCAACTTTTGTTGACTGTCTTGGAGTTGCTTCTTGACTTGTTCTTGTATCTCCTTCATAGTATTGGTGAAGTCCTTAGCATGTCCACTTCTATACTCTATACCTCCAAGACCCCTGAGCTCACAAACACCTCTAGGGTGCATGCCATAAACCACCTCAAATGGGCTTCTTCATGTCATTCTGTTCTTACTGTCATTATGTTCTTACTATCATTGTAAGCATATTCTGCTTGGGGGATGACCACATCCCACGTCTACCCATACTCCTTAGTTAGGAACCTCAATAGGTTGCCCAAAACCCTTTTTACCATCATATTTTGGACATCAGTCTGAGGGTGGTAAGCTGAACCAAAAGATAGATAGGTACCCAATCTAGTCCATAATGTCCTCCAAAAATGGCTCATAAACTTCACACCCCTATCTGAGACTATACTTAAAGGAAGACCATGAAGCCTCACAATCTCCTTAAAGAACAAATAGGCTATGTGGCTAGCATCATTAGTAGTTTTACATGGAATGAAATACCCCATTTTACTAAATCTATCAACAACTACATAAATGCTATCATATCCCTGCTTGGTTTTGGGTATGCCTACAATAAAATCCATACTCACACACTCCCATGGCCAATTAGGGACTGGTAAAGGCTAATACAACCCCGCATTACTCATTCCTCCTTTTGCCTTCATGCAAACAACACACTGCTCCACATATTTGGTGACATCTTTCACCAACTTTAGCCAATGGTGGAACCTTTTCACAAGCTCTAATGTCTTGTTCATACCAAAGTGACCACTTAGAGATCCATTATTCTTCTCTTGTATGAGATTCATCCTCATAAAGCCTCTTGGAACACATAACTGGTTACCCCTGAATAATAGTCCAATTTGTAAATTAAACTCTAAGAACTTGCTATGAAAATGGTTTTGATATTCAACACATACCTTATATGCTTCCCCAAAGTCCTCATCTTCCTTGTAAAGATCTCTGAAGCTATCAATGCCAATACTATTCAATTGGACTTCTTGGATTGTAAGTAACCTCTGACTTAAGGCATCTGTAACCTTATTGAGTTGTCCCTTCTTATGCTTTATAGTAAAGGTAAATGCTTGTAAATAATCCATCCATTTCAAGTTCCTATTTCTTAGTTTCTCCTGGGTATTTATGTAGCTAAGAGCTTGATCGTTAGTAAATACCACAAACTCTTTAGGCAATAGATAATGCCTCCATTTTCTAAGGGACTAAACTAAAGCATATAGTTCCAAATCATATAAAGAATATCTCTTCTTTGCCTCATTCAATTTCTCACTAAAGAAGGCAATTGGCCTACCTTCTTGACTCAATACACCTCCTACTGCCATGCCACTTGCATCACACTCAATGGCGAACAATTTCTCAAACCTTGGCAACTATAGGAAAGGTTGAGTAGCCACTTGTTTTTTTAACATCTCAAAGGCTTTATCTGCTTCTAAGGTCCACCTAAACTTAGTTTTTACCCCACCCTTAATATTATCCATCAATGGTGCACATATCCCAGTACTGAAATTCCTAATAAACTTCCTATAAAATTGTGCAAGGCCATGAAAACTCCTTACCTTTGTGGTTGTGGTAGGTGGAGGCCAATTTAGGATAACAACAACCTTGTCTTGTTTCATCTCCAAAGACCCTTTGGACACTACAAAACCCAAATACACTAGTTATTGTTTGAAGAACTCATACTTTTCAAGGTTGATAGCCAATTTCTCTTCATGCAACCTCTTCAATACTACTTCTACATGTCTAATATGCTCCTCTCTTGTCTTTCTAAATATTAGCATATCATCAAGATATACCAGAACAAACTTCCCTATGAAGTCCTTGAGCACCTCATTCATGAGCCTCATGAATATGCTTGGAGCATTGAAGAGGCCAAATGGCATGACCAACCATTCATATAACCCATTAGTGGTCTTGAATGTCATTTTACATTCATCACCTTCCTTCACCCTGATTTGGTGATACCCACTCTTCAAGTTCAACTTGGTAAAGTACATTTCCCCTCCAAGGCAATCAATGAGATCCTCTATCCTAGGTATAGGGAACCTATATCTTATTGTGATCCTTTTTATAGTCCTTGAGTCTATGTATAGTCTCCATTTTCCTCCCTTCTTGGATGCCAATACAATCAAGACTGTACAAGGGCTAATACTCTTCATGATCAAGCCTTGATCCAAGAGTTCCTAAACTTGTCTAGCTACCTCCAAGTTTTGATCAGGAGTAAGCTTGTATGTTGCCTTATTGGGCAGAGATGCCCCTAGCACAAAGTGTATTTGGTGACTTATTACCCTCTTAGGTGGTAGGGTTGTAGGAGTGCCATCACTCACTATGTCCTTTTACTTCACAAGCAATTATTGCACCTCTGGTGGTAATGCCTCCTTCACTAGTTTTTCATCCTCCTTAGGTCTTAGCACAATGACATACCCCTCACTCTCATCACCCTTGATATCTTTCACAAACTCCTTCGCACTACACAACATGACATTAGGAGTCTTTGATTGTGGTTCTTCATCTTCTAGTAAAGACTAAATCTTGAAAGTCTTCCCTCCTTTCTTGAAGGTGATGGAATTCTCCTTCCCATCATATACTTCCCCATTTTAAAATTTCCAAGGCCTTTCTAGTAGCAAATGGAAAGCATCCATTGGTAGGATGTCACAAAGTAGTCTATCCTTGTACCCTGCAATCAAAAACTCAACCCATGTTTTCTCATTGACCAATACACTTTGGCCTTTGTTGAGCCATGTCACTTTATAGGGATTCACATGGGGTATCTTGGCCAGCTTGATTTTCACTATTGCCTCCTTTGAGATTATATTATCTATGGATCCAGAGTCCATAATCACTTTAAAAACCTTACCAAGAATTTTGCATCTGATTCTAAACAAGGCCCTCCTATGTTTGGGCTCATCCTTGATTGGTTGTCTTATCAGTTCTCTCCTGAAGATTAAGTTCTCTCCCATTTCTAAATCTAGATGGTCAATCTCATGTGCTTTGACACTTGAAGTGTCCTCATGAGCATATGCTACCCTTTTGTCACTGTTTGTTGCAGAAGGTTTGTCAGGACATCTATAGACTGGACAACCTAATTTCCCACAATAATAACACTTCATGGTTGCAAAGTAAGAACTACTCCTACCTCCTCTCCCTCTGTTAGGACCACCATGATTACCCCTACCTCTATTATAGCCTCCTCTTGAACTACTTTCAGTCTGATGCTCTGTCAACTTGTTCTCTCCTTGTCACCTTTGCTCACTACCTGTGCCTTGGTAGCCTCCTATTTGACCCCTTTGGTTTCTTCCTCTACCTCTACTATTCTTGAAACTAGAGTCACCCTTCTTCTTATTCTTTTCCTCCATTCTTATGGCCAACTGATGACACTTTTGTATTGTAGTTGGTGTCCATAGGCTAATCTCCTCTTGGATGTTCCACTTCAATCCACCCAAGTATCTAGCCACTTTGATTGACTCCTCTTCTTGCAATTTAGACCTTAGACATAACATCTAGAATTCCTCAGTGTATGAGGCCACATCTAGGTCTTTTTGTTTCAATTTCTATCTCTTTCTATGGAGTTAGATTTCATGATCCTCCAAGAGATAGATCTCCTTCAACATGGTCACCATGGCATTCCAAGTTTCTATTGGTTGCTTCCCTATTCTTACCCTCTCATCTTAAAGGCATTTCTACCAAGTCAAAGCTGACCCTATGAGTTTAGACTTGGCCACCTTAAGCTTTTGGACTTCAGTCACCCCCTCACATTTGAAATGGTTCTCCATTCCCTCTATCCAATCCATTATTGCTTCAATATCCATCTTGCCACTAAACAAAGGGATTCCTTCAAATGCTTTGCCACCCAATGCTTTGATGGCCTTCAAGAATGTCTCTTCATTCAAGACAAGGTTAGGTTTAGGAATGATGTCTTCCTCAATAACCTTCTTTCCCCTATCATTGCTTTCTACCCCTTCTCTGCTTCTAGCTACTTCATTAGCAACTTCCTCTAGCCTTAACTTCATGCCTTCTAAGGCTGCCTCAAGGAGGCAGTTCCTCTCCTCTTTCTCATCAACTTCCTTAGATAATTATACATTTGACACCATCTTTTACTCTCCTACTGATTCTCCAGTAGCTATTGACATGCACTAACTTCCCAATTTTCTCAACTTGCTCCGATACCACTCTGATGTAACACTAGTCTTGCTTCTCCCTGTCTTCCTCTAGGGGCTCCTAGGACACTCTATTGACCTACTAGGGTTCTTTAACTAATCCTATCCTCCTTAGGATTCTCCTCATAAGATCCTAATCCCTTCAACTAGTGAACACCAACAATGTAGAATCAAAACTCACCATGCTCCTTCCTAGGCTTTAATGGGCCCTTCTTGCTCCATCTGCACAAACTGATCCAAATGGATCCCAAACTCTTCCATGCGGAAAGGTAGTCTTAAATATTGTTTATTGGACTAATTCCAAAGTCCACAAACATCTTTGGAATTGAAACCCTCAATGAGTTCCAAATTCCAAGTCAATTACACCCAAAAGAGGGCTACTAGCATTAGGCCTAGTTAGGCTCCTATTCTGCAATAAATTGTAAAACCTCTTAACAAGTCAAAAAAATAATACCATATCTTGATACCCTTTTTCATGAACCTAATTATTTTATAGGTCTTGGCTTCCAGAGGTGTCCGTATAGTACCTACTACAAACATGCCTAAAATTCAGGGTTTTAGGTCATTTTCACAGTCTGCACAAGAAATAGATTTACTTGGCTTACAAAACAACTCACCCAAACTTCTCCTCCAAGTTAGGGTTCCTTCACTCAACATAATACCTTTCCAAAATGCTTGATTGAAGCAATGAATGCTTTCAATCCCTCCAAAATGCTTTGCAACTACTCGTGATCCCTAGCCATGCATCACTGGCTCGCCTAGGGCAACACCTTTTAAATAGCTGCCATACTTTCTTGGGCCCCTCCTTCACTATACATAATTTACATGGAGTCACCTTCCATAATACAAGAGTCTGTGCAAGTGCCATGGTGGAAAATGGATCTATGACCCCATTTGCATATAGTGCCCAATTCAAACCAGCGATAGGATTGAAACTAAAAGATTTTACCAAAGAAACTAAAAATATTTAAATTAACAAACTACCACCACACAAAGTCTTAGAACAATCTAAATTACCAAAAAAAATGCTTACAATAGTAGATTCAATCCATTACAATATTAGATCCTCACAAAACACAAAAATTGTAATTGTTCTTCAATTACACAGTCCGTACACACTCTGACATAAACTTGCCAACCCTTGAAAATGATAGAGGATATCCTCTTATAGTTGACCAAGGCACTAAAACAATGGTTTCAGATAGTTAAGGAACTAATTCCTTAGAATTTGCATTCTTGCAACAAATGTTGTCAATGACAACATTGGCAACTTTTACAACTTTTTGGATATGCTATCCAAACTTCGTCAAAAGGTGTCCAATCTTTCCCAAATCACTAATTATGGTGTATAAACATGAAATAGGACCTTTAGTCCCTTTCTTGGCCACATTTGGCACTAAATCACAAAACACCCTAATAGACCTAGATTGGACTCAAAGGTCACTAAGGACCTAACTAGGCTTCATCACACTTTACACCCTACACACTAGAACCTACATGTTCCTTTATTAACCTAGTGGTCTTGCTAGAACCACTATAAGCCAAAACATCAAAAGAAACCCTAGGTTACATTACACACTTAGCCTACCTAGGTGCTCCTGCACCACATGTGCTCCATGTTGCATGGTACTCTACCACTCCTAGGTAATCTATTATAAAACCCCTCCTCATCAATTCCCAAGATGAGAGGTTACTTCCACATAAATCCTAAGAGGAATCACATCTTGAGTCCCTCGGTTTACCCTAAGTCAGGATTCAGGAAGTCTTCACTCAAACAGAGGTATCATTTGCAATACTTAATCAAATACAATCATTCAAAATCCAAAATACTCTTAACTCAACCTACTATAACTCCACATCCATATAATTTCAGAATCTCATGTTTATAGGATGAGAAACTACTAACAAAGTGATTTTTACCCAGAGAAAATAGTGAATTACAAAAAATACATCATTTTTATTGATTCAAACTTACAATATCTTCATCCTGACTTGTCCTACTTCCCTTGGGATATTACAATATAAATAGGCCTCTTTTAGACCCAAAACACTGACCAACGACCTCTAAAACTTCCCACAAACCAACTAAGAACAGTTAGATCCAACTGTCCTCATAATTTGACAATTAAAAAAGATAAAAAAATGCTGTCAAGTTGACAGCTAAGTTGTCAACTTGACAACTACATGACTATGACTTTAAATACTTGTCAATGGTTATTAAATGAATTCAAAACTATAACCAATCCCTTAATACTACCCCTAAGACCATTACATTATCCCTTAGGCCTTATTTTTCCTATATGGCAACATTACATTATTTTGGCACTTTTAGTGCATTTTATTACATTTTGTGGCTCTATTGGCCAAATTACATAGATTTAAGACCTTTTAGGCCTCTATTTTCTTCATCTCTTCTTGGATTTCATTCAAGGCCTCATGGTGACCCCTATGCTCTAGGTTCCCCTACACCACTACTCATGCTAGACTGAGTATGATGTCAAGACTCAAGAATGGAGTGTCATAACACGGCTCGTACATGCATGTATGGCTTCAAGCAATTCCTTCTCTCATCAAGGAAGTTATTTTGTAATAGCACACAATTCTCAAATGGATGACCACTGCTATGCTGAATCAACATCTGTAGATGGTTCACGGTTGTCCCAACTCACGTCTCTCAAATAGACAGTCGATGGATAATACATTTATCTTATTATGATTATGTTCTTTCCCATTCATTTTTAAGGTTATCACTTATTAAGATAACTCACCAAAGGGTTACCCTAGGACCACTTTATGTCCCATCCCACCTTAGAGAGCCACTCCATCCCACTACTCCACACCTACCAGTCAAAATACAAAGATGCACAAAAGACTCCAAAACCTCAAATAAAGAGGGAGATCAAAATAGTACTACGCTCCATTGGCCTCAACCAAGAGCATGGGTCCCCATGGGATCCCATCATCACACACACAATGTTCTCACAATGTGGTCTCAAACACCAACATCATGCATTCCAATGCAATCAAAAATTAAGCATGGAGGAAAAATTCAAGAAAAGGAAAACAATTACAAGTGCCCTTGACACACTCAACTGGGCACTTTGCTAGGAGTAGGAATTCGACCACGAATCCAAAATTCATAAAGTAAAACTATAATATGGTTGGAAACATGGAGGACAACACACTCCAATAATTGAATTATGTCAGACAAGTGAAATGACAAATATGGGTGACACACAAAATGAGGAAAACTTTAAAAATGCTAAAAAAGCAAACATCTCAAAAATCAATGAAATTAAAACTCATTTCCTATTTTATGTCCAAAGTTCCAAAAATACAATAAAATTCAAAATCTAGACACGTATGCAAATTTTGGCAGCATAACAAGGAAAAACAATGAGAGTGCACAACCGAAACACCCAACAACATATAATGCACAATGTATCAATGAGTCCAATAAAATTATCTTGATAACATAAGCAATAGTATCAAATGAAAAATACATCAGATATCATCATAAGGCATCATTTCATATCAATAGCATCATCATGCAGATATGATCAAACTAAAACAACAACATAATCTATCCATATACTAGAACCAAGATACAAGACAACCAAAATAATGAACAATCATCGATGCATCTTGATGTAAATTAAAATAAACCTAGCGCTCCATTCTCCAAAAACTCTCCAAAATCCCTCTTAAATCTGCATATGCCAACCATAACCAACCATGGTTGGTGTGTAATCAGTGATACTTCATACTTTTTGGGTCTTCTACAGTTTAAGATGGTGGAGTAGTCACTATCTTTTCTCCATTGCAAAATGTTGTGTTTAAAAAAAAAACATGATGGGCTTCGGCCATCCTCTTAGGCCGACTTCAACTTGAACAAGCCCATACCATAACACATCGCCACCTCCTTCCACATAACTCTTGGCTTCTACCATCTTCAAGTCACACTGCACAAATATCATTCGGGTCTCTACTATCATTCTACCACCTTAGTTGTTCTTGTCGCACCACTATCATGAGCGTAGTTAGAATACGCTTGCCACCTTTTCTCTAGAATATCCACTACCTTCTCATTGATTTGAACTCGAGTCACACAACACGGTGATCTTCAATAACACTCAGGTCTCTTTAAAGGCCAAGCGCCCGATAAAAACCATGGGATGGTAACATACAAAATTAATCCTCACAAAAGGCCGAGTGCTAATCGTTTTGGTCTTTGAATCTCATTGGGAATGCTCTTCAAAATCTCTGGCTTCCCCCACGTACACATAGCTCTAACATATCTCCCGATACCATTACTTGACACCACCATGGAGATATTATTTCTCAGTTTTCACATGACATAAGCTGTTTGATATCCTTGCACATATTTGCATAACGGTTTCTTGACAACCGTTTTAATACGCTCAAAAATAGCCAAATATTTAATCGATTCCTTGCCAAATGTATTAACTTCTTACGTCCCAAATCAAGACTGTCATGGAGCCTGATATATCAATCATACTGAAATACCACCATCATTTTCTAAAGACTCAAAGCTGATTCTTTTAACCGAATTCAAACTATATTGTTACAGCACAAAACACAATTCAAGAAGAACATAATTAACACAAACTTCATTTAATTAAAACTGCAATTACAAAACATGGCTCTCTGGCTCCTGCCAGAGAGCCATTTTGATTCTCCTCCAAAATTTATTTTTCCTTTCTATGCTTTCTTTCTGTAACTTTTCTTCTCTTTCCCTCTTTTATCTCTATTAGCCTCCTCTTTTCGGTTACATTCTCTTTAAAGAGATGCTAGGTAGTTATAAAATCGTACCCAATATTTCCAATTAGGCTAATTCACATAACTAATTTCTAACTAAACTAGTAATGTGTCATGGATTTGACAACGAAGTTGTCAACTTCACGATTATACAAACTCTCTATGTCTAAGACACTTAGACTACTAACATTTAATGGATTCTCACACCCAATCACACTAATAAGACCCCAAAAAGCTTAATAAGCCATATTACAATTTAACCATATGGGTCCATAATATTCCAGGATCTTTAAGATGATTCCCATGCCAAGATGCCCCTGCATCATACTCCCAGACTTAAAATATTTCCATGTCCCATGGAAATGCACGGTGGAGAGTTCGACAAACAAATCGTTCACTCCCTTGTCTTCATTACTGGGTCCATGCTTCGGCTGCATACTCAGTCTCTTTCAAATGACTCCCATCAATGGAGTGCATACTACCTGCTAGCCATCACTCTTCATGCTGCTGCTTCACACCACCATTCTACTGCCATCTTAGCCACCCAAGATGCTGGAAGATGCTTCCCACCCTTTTCTTAGTGGTTGCTTTCTTGCACCTTCTACCTAGCTTCATCTCGATGGAGACAGTATAAAGATCCCAGCTTGAGATCTTCAAACATGCAATTGCAACTGCATCCTTCCTGCAGCTATGATGGATCCACATGCCAC
Source organism: Thuja plicata (assembly GCA_018584345.1). Lineage (NCBI taxonomy): Eukaryota > Viridiplantae > Streptophyta > Pinopsida > Cupressales > Cupressaceae > Thuja > Thuja plicata. The sequence goes on along the minus strand of MU225683.1, from coordinate 97,278 downwards.
CACTTATATCTCTACCCACAAAAAAAAAACCAAACCTTTCGCTGGCTCTGATACCATTCTGATGTAAATTAAAATAAACCCAGTGCTCCATTCTCCAAAAACTCTCCAAAATCCCTCTTAAATCTGCATATGCCAACCATAACCGACCATGGTTGGTGTGTAATCAGTGATACTTCATACTTTTTGGGTCTTCTATAGTTTAAGATGGTGGAGTGTTCACTATCTTTTCTCCATTGCAAAATGTTATGTTTAAAAAAAAGATGATGGGCTTCGGCCATCCTCTTAGGCTGACTTCAACTTGAACAGGCCCATACCATAACACACCGCCACCTCCTTCCACATAACTCTTGGCTTCTACCATCTTCAAGTCATGCTGCACAAATATCATTCGGGTCTCTACTATCATTCTACCACCTTAGTGGTTCTTGTCGCACCACTATCATGAGCGTAGTTAGAATACGCTTAACAACTTTTCTCTAGAATATGCATTGCCTTCTCATTGTTCAAAACCTGAGTCACACAACACAGTTATCTTCAATAACACTCGGGTCTCTTTAAAGGCCAAGCGCCTGATACAAACCATGGGATGGTAACATACAAAATTAATCCTCACAAAAGGCCGAGTGCTAATCGTTTTGGTCTTCGACTCTCGTTGGGAATGCTCTTCAAAATCTCTGGCTTCCCCCATGTACATGTAGCTTTGCAACATATCTCCCGATACCATTACTTGACACCACCATGGAGATATTATTTCTTGGTTTCCACACGACATAAGTTGTTCGATATCCTTGCACATATTTACATAATGGTTTCTTGACAACCGTTTTAATACACTCAAAAATAGCCAAATCTTTAATTGATTCCTTGCCGAATGTATTAACTTCTTATGTCCCAAATTGGGACTGTTGTGGAGCCCGATATATCAGTCAAACTGAAATACCACCATCATTTTCTAAAGACTCAAAGCCGATTCTTTTAGCCGAATTCAAACTATATTGTTACAACACATAACACAATTCAAGAACATAATTAACACAAAATTCATTTAATTAAAACTACAATTACAAAAAACATGGCTCTCTGGCTCTTGCCAGAGAGCCATTTTGATTATCCTCCACACTTTCTTTTTCCTTTCTATGCTTTCTTTCTTTAACTTTTCTGCTCTTTCCCTCTTTTCTCTCTACTGGCCTCCTTCTCTTTTCGGTTACATTCTCTTTAAAGAGATGCTAGGTAGTTATAAAACCATACCCGATATTTCCAATTAGGCTAATTCACATAACTAATTTCTAACTAAACTAGTAATGTGTCGTGGAGTTGACAACGAAGTTGTCAACTTTACGATTATACAAACCCTCTATGTCTAAGACACTTAGACTACTAACATTTAATGGATTCTCACACCTAATCACACTAATAAGACCCCAAAAATCTTAATAAGCTATATTACAATTTAACCATATGGGTCCATAATATTCCAGGATCTTTAAGATGATTCCCATGCCAAGATGCCCCTGCATCACATCTCATAATCCAGATAATCAAATATAATAAATAGAGTATATCTTGCATCAAAATAATCATGAAACTGAATGCAACCAAAGGAGGCACTACACTCTCTCTTCCATACACTTGAAGGGTTTACCTTATGTTTTTTGTTGGAGATTCCAAGCAAACCTTGATAGCTTTCTCTAGCCTAACCTAAACAATTCAAGAACACAATCTTTGGTATATAGTATGTCCATTTGATTTACATAGTAAACAATGTATGAAAGATGATCTCAAATTTGTACCTGATGAGTACAAGTATGAGCACAGACAACCTACAAAAAAATTGATACATTCTCCCCAAGTTACAATATCAAGTTGAAATAGTGAAGAAAATCGTGAAAATAACTTATATAAACATGACATTAGAATTTGTAAAAAAAGTAACTTGTTAGAGATAAAGAAGGGGTTGACTAATAATTTTAATGTATATAGCTGGTAATGTATTAACCTCAATAGAGATAGAAGATGTTTTCATTAAAAAATGGCCCTTATGGGATCATCTCTTATCTTGTCGCTAGCCATAAGTGTCTTCACTAGGGGTTAATAAAGGTTGTATACAAGATTAGTTATATCTCAGCATTCCCTCCTTCCTTCAAGTAAAATATTTTAATAGGACATGAAACTAAAAGTAATTTGATAAAAACAACAATAGAAGTTGTGAAGATAATAAGATTTTTTGATGAAAATACTTATACATGACCATGATCAATAAATTTTGTTAGAATTCAAGAATTGGTGAATTCCCACATGCCCAATAATCACTTGCATACAAATAACCTGTCATGTACAAGAGAAAATCTTCAAACAAGAAAGTGCATAAACAATTGGAATTGAATTAATCAAAATGAGTTATTACAATGAGATCATTCCTTAATAAAAGAGATTAAAAACCTTAAAGGATGCATGCATAAATTAAAAGAATTATTAAATGCAAATTAAAGCTTCCTAAATTATCTTAAGTAAAAAAGAAATAAAAAAATGTAATTTAATTAATTAATCAATATGATTAAATTAATTAAGTTAAATAAACTTTTACTCTAACACCCTTCCTTAAGATAATCTTAGGGATTAGCTAAAAGTCTAAGTGCATGAATGAAACTGCATGCAAGAAAACCTAGTGCAAAAAAACTCCTCTCCAAAAAGAAATGAAAAAAAGGTGCAAATGCAATGTTTCAAGAGATTCTCTCAAGACCATAAGTACAACAAATTTTACCATCACACTAAATTAAACTTAACAAGAAATAACAAATGATTTCTATTAATTATACTTTGTGCCCAACCTAAAATTCAAGCTCAACAATGCCTATTTTTTAATAAAAACATTCTTTTTTTTTTCCTTATTGACTTGGGTTTCTTACATGAGGATACAAAATAAGAAAGCCTATGCAAATACCATGTTCCAAATTAATAGGGGTGATATTGGTCATCTCTTAGCCATATTTTTCAAATAACCTTCAAAGACATGAGGTAGATCTATTTAATTTTAAAGTGTTTGAGGGATGCATTAGGTTTGCTTGATTTTCCCTTCTTGATATCTTAATATAAAGTGGAAAAATAATTTTGTGATGAAAATGAGTCTATTATGTTAAATAATTAAAATAAAATAAAATTCATTTTTAGAGTGAGGATTAGAATAAATTAAATTCATAAAATTTAAATGAGTTAAATGTGATTTTTGTAAAAAGGAAATGGTTTAGTGATGAAATAATGTATTTATATTAATTATTTATGATAAATAATAAATAAATGATAGAAGTGTGGAAATAATAAAACATAAAATTAAATTAGTACATTTTAATTAAATTAATTATGAGTTTCAATTTTGATGATAAAATATATGATTGATGATATTAAGAATAGATTCATCAATGAGACTATAATTATCTATTCGTTGATTTTGTTTCATTATTTTTCAAATAAATATCTATAAAATTGCATCTATGAAACAAATACGATGCCTTTAATTTAGCTTCGATCTATGGAAGTGAGCTAACTAAAATTTACTTGATTTGTCTTGTTGTACTTATGTCTAAAGTAGGATAATGTCTACAAATACTATTTGGTACTTTATTAAGAGGTCATGTTCTCAATCAAACCCATAGGCATACTAATTCAATAATGATAAATTAAGATCAACAAGAAAAAAATGTACATAGAGTATGCCTAATATGATTATGCAATGAGTACATGTTCTTATGTGAATAATATTAAATCTAAATCTCAAATAATAATGAATCGTGACATGTTCTTAAATAAACCATTCTAATTTGAAACTTGAAATAGTTCACACTTTATTCATATCATAACCATAGTAGGAAAGGGAGAACGTGGGTCCATTTTAAAATTAAAATATAAAAATTTGGGGCTCAAATCCATACACACAAAATCGACTTGGTTGAATTTTGCACATATGCATCAAAATCAAAGTTATGAATGGTGGAGATGTATTGTCAAATCTAGATTTTGGCCTACCTGAATGATAATAGGGACATGCTAAGAAACATTTATTTGTCAACTTATACACTAGTTAATGCATAAAGAATATATAAACAATGTTGACCCAAAGCATAAAGAAAAAAACATAGATATGCATTTATTTTTTATTACAATTTTAGCTATAAGAACTTACAAAATTATAGATCGTATAAATTATTATTGAGTCGAGAGGCTTCCTATAGTGACAACAAAAGTGTTTGTAAATAATTATTTTCTTTTTTTAAAATTATGTGGATATTTATGGAAGCTTTTGATCATCTATTCCTTCACTACCCCTTTGCTCTCGATTGTTGGTATTGGCTTATGCACAGGCTGGGGTGCTCTACAACCATTGGTCATAGCCTTTGTGATCACTTTAAAGCTTGGACTCTTTTATATAAATCCTCTACATTTGCACCTATTTGGGAAGTGAGCCCCTCTATAGTTATCTGGAATATCTGGCTTGAAAGAAATGAAAGAGTTTTTAGAGGTAAACCTACTTTATGGATAGAGGTCATTGGAAAAATAGAAAAAATCTATATCAAAAATGATGCTTACATACCATGTTAAATTGATTAAGATGAAGAAAAATTTTACTAAGTGGGATTTCTTTATTCATGATAATTGGCCTCTTCTTCAGTATCTTCCGCCCCACAACTGTCAACCTTCTAACCCATCTTCCTCCTCATGTCTAGCAACTATTTGGTCTGCTCCTCCTTCTGGTTTTCTGAAACTTAATTATGATGGTGCCTCTAGGGTAAATCTGGGAATTTTTGGAGCGGGGATTGTCTTTACAAAATCTGAAGGGAACATTATTAGATTGGCTTGTAAAAAGCTACCTTCAGACTCCAACAATGTAGCGGAGTTGGAAGCCCTTCTCTTTGGTCTTTCTATTGCAATCTCCATGAAGATATCTAGTATCATAATTGAGGGGACTCAATGGTGAACTATAACATAGTCTCTTCCAGAAATAATTATTCATGGAAACTAAGATACTAATTGGATTTGGTCCTCAAACATTTAGCATCTTTTCAATCCTTTGAGCATAAACATTGCTTCAGAGAGGCAAATATGGTTGCTGATGTTTTGGAAAATAAGGCTATTGACGATCCATTTTCATTTTAGGAAGTGGATGTGAACTCTCTTTCGCAATTGAAATAATTTAGTAAGGCCAAAAGGTATATGCATTCTCACTCTTCATTCGATATGTCTCTTATAAAACATGGCTTTGGAGGGTTGTTACTTGGTCACTTTTATCTTTGCATCTCAAGTTTTTTTTAAGCCCGGATTAATTTTATATACTCTAACTCATCATACCCATTGGGTCGTACATTCGGGTTGGTCCGCCACTTGGATTCTTGATGAATAGGGGTCTCTGTAAGGACTCACAACTCATTTTGAGTATGATATTTATATCTCATATATTGATGTGGTTCAGTGGGGATTGTTAAGAGGGAGCGATTAAGCCCTCTTGATGACCTTTGCTTTGCCACACAGGTATATGGTTGATATTTTACTACTATGGAGAGAAGTCTGGATTGACTTATCATCATTTATTGACTATGGCTTATAAGCACTACAAATCCTTATTACATATCCTTTTCAATTAACTTAGAACATGATATTCAAAAGCCACATGTCAACCAATGATTAATACTTAAAAAAATATTAAACACCTCCAATCATATTGTTAGTTGTCACTTTGGTGTTATGGAATTCACTAATGTTCTTAATGTTCTTCATGTCACTACATTCTTTCTTTCATGTCCTCCATGTGGTAGGAAGTGAATCATCATTGTGAATCATACATTGCAGCGTGCATCTTTGTATAACAGTCATAGAAAAGCATTGTAATGGTCAAAAAATATCATTTACCGCAACTACAAACAACATTATTACAATGATTGTTACCATAATTATTATGATTGTCAGAAGGATGACTGGATGTCTAAACTTGACCATGCTTGTACAAGTATTCATACATGAAATCATAGAAGTCACTGGAATTTACAATTTCCACTTCCATAATTCTTATAATGATTGATTATGTTTCAATATTTTACATTACCTACATTATTAGATTAATGGAAATTAGTGGTTATGTTTACTTACACTTATGGTAAGATGGTGTTCTTTTATGTCTGCTTAGGTATGGCCTTATTGTCCTTTCTAAATGCCTCTTATTATGAGTTGTATTAAGGACTATGAATTGGGTGCTTTGGGAGACAATTTGATTGTGTGAGGAGACCATGAGCTGGTCTTATCAGTGGCTGGGGCTTACGAATTAAAATGAAATTGTTTATACTTTCAATTATGACTATACATTGTTGATTTTACAATATGAATAACATGGAAAGCTTCCACATTCTATGGTACTGATAGAGATTCTTAGAAATAATTTTTTATCCCATATTTCCTTATGTCTGAATGGAGTCTTGTCAATTAGATGGATCAACTTTTCCCAATTAATTTATGGTTGATATATCCCATTTATTCATTTGAATGAGTGGATTCATCAACCATTGATGAACTACATTCCTTTAGATGGATATATGGTTGAGGTTATTTTCTATTGATTCATGGTTCATTGACGAACTACATTCCTTCAGATGGATATATGGTTAAGGGAATTTTCTTTATGATTAATTTTCTTTGTGACCTTATCCCATGGATCATTATTATTTCTTCACTTGGCATCAAATTGAGGCTTTATTTGGGCATAGTTCAATATATATTTTTGTTCATTTTTTAAGCTTGGGAAAATTTTACCATATTTTTGGCTTTCATGTCTTGAGGTTCTATACAATCACAGTCTTCTTATTTTATTATCTCTTATCAATGTTACTAATATGATCTTTAGCCAAAGGAAGAGTTGTTCTCTGTGCACGGGTGTCACCTTTGGATGTGTATCTTTGCGGCTTCCAAGAATTCATGGTGTTGGGCCTCCTTTGGATTTTTGTGGAACTTTCACTTTTTCAGGTCAATTCCCTTGTAATCTCTACAAGATTGTTCAATTTTCTTCCCTATATGGTAGTTTTCTAGTTTTATTTGGGGGATTTGGATGGGGGAATCTTCTCTAAAATATCATTGTGGGTTTATTCTTGGCTTGGACTAGGTTCCAATTCTGTTATGCTATCCTTAGGACTTATTTTTATGTTATGTTGTCCTTAAGACTTATTTTTATGTTTTGGAGCAAGACCGAAGGTTTTCTTTGTCTCTTTATTTCCTACCAGTGCTCGTTGAACCAGAATTGTAAAAAACAAAATTAATAATAATAATGAATAAATATTTCATGGTATATTACCACTTTTACCCAAAAAAAATTTTTTTTAATAAATTGGACAATCATTCAGATGTCTTTTAAGCTAAGTAGGCAGAATAGTAGAAGTGGTGGACATCATAATTTGAAAAGTTTTTTGATTATGTAACTATCAAGTCTTGCATATGAAGTGGCTTGGAGATAATAGAATAGTCAGGTCTACAGTCATAGTGGAGGCATTTGCAATGATAGTGGAGAAATAAATAAATCTTGGCACTTGGGTGGGGCATTTAATGGGCATAATTCTTCAAAATGGCCCATGAGCGAGTTTGTACATTTTGTGGTGGTGGTGATTGTTAATTCAAAGACAACATAACCAAATGGGTGAAAAATTTTAAGTGTTATAAAGGCCTGGTGTCTAATTTTGAACATAATAGACAAGGAATATTGTGACCATGAACAACTTATATGGAGGTTTCATTATAGCTGTAAAAGATGACTATGTTGGTCACGAATTTGGTCTCCTCATATGGTTTTGTTGATGCATTATTAACCCAAATGCATACAATCCAGAGGTAGGAAAATTAATTATGGATCCACAAAGAATGCACCATGATGACCAATATTGTGTGGAGAATATTTTTTACTATCCAGGATGCTCAAAAATTTATGAGGTCATTCATTGTTTACAAATTCAATTATATCTAAATTATTTTTAGTTCTTTGGTAGAAACATGGAACTTTGCAAATTAGTATATTATTATGTGTGTATTAATTACATTTTGATCTATCATTATAATTTTTATTTTCTTTGGTACCATAAGATTGAAAGTTTTGTGCAATATAGTAGTAGTGTGGTTAGTCAAAAGAAAAGGTATTTTCTTTTTTGGAGGCAATATACAGTGAAATTTGCCTTGGTAAAAAACCCGTTACACCAAAAAATTGATCCTGGTTTGCTTGAGTTAAATTGACAATAAAAATAACCTATACTCTTCTTTAATGGCTAGCAAAATGTAGTACAAAATAATATTTAATGATACTGCCAATTACTTTTATTGAATTGAATGCAGACAATGCCTATGAATTAAAGCAATATGTAGGGAAATCTATATAGGGATGTTTCTAAATGTATTTTAATTAGTATTTGATGTTATATTTTTTATCTTTGCAGGTAGACATGCTACTACACACCCTAATTTGAAAATTACGGAGGTAAAATTCTTCAATAATTTTTTTCATATGTTTTCATATTTGGATTTTATTTTTTTAATGGATTATTAGAAAAAACACATGAATTTTTTTGACTCCCGCTCCTATTTGAATACTAGCTCTATATGTTCTTGAATGGAATAAATTATGGTTAGAATAGTATTTTGAATCTTCTCTTGAATTATTGGTGGTATTTGGTTGTGAGTAGAAAGTATAATTTATAACTTGTACAACCAAATATATGAATTATCAATCTCTTCTATTGACCAATATAAATTAATGTTTACTTTAAAATATACACATATGAAAGACATTTTAAATTATATTAAAGAAGGAAAGTCATAGCTTCTAACTTCCATTAAAAATACAAACTCTTTAAAGAAATTTTTTTCTTTTAATATTTCATTTTAGTTTACATAAAGAAAGTACTTAGATATGATTCCTACCATTTATAGCTTTTATAATGGCCCGCCTTCCATTAAAAATATAACTTTAATATAAAGTTTTTTATAATTAAGATATTATAATTCTTTATATGTTATTCCATTTTAGACCAAGTTGTAATATGTAATCTCATGAATATTTTAACATACTTTTAATAATTTCTAACATAATTAAAATATCATATCTCACATCAAGTACCACATTTGTGGGGAAAGAAATGGGAAAATTGACATGTTACAACTTTTTTATTGTATATAACATGTGGTGTTTATAGAGTTTAAATATTGCATGGCTTCTTAGAATTTTTCTTTTCCATAAATAAACATTTGATTATTCAAGGGGAGAGGAGAAACACTCTATCTTAGTTATGTTATTATATTACATTTTTTAAAGATAGTATTATAGTCAATTTTTTAATCATATAAAATTAAAGCGAAAATGTGTAGTTTGAATAAATATATTGTAGAATTTAAGAGAAAAGGGGCTTTTTTATTCCTATCACACAATTACTTAGTTGTCATGCTAGTAAAAAGAGTCTACATGCTCAATTTCAAAACATTGCCTCAAAAGAAATTGTTGGCTTGGGATGATATTCATAGCATGCTCCTATGACATCCTCCAACTGAAGATATTAGGGTTGAGAGAAATTATGAACAATCAAGGGAAGAAGAGAAAATAGAACCCTCTAGGAAATATGTATCAAATAATTTTGAGGATGACTTACCTCTGATGAACCATAACTGATTGAATGTTTGAAGATGTTAAGTTGATCACTGAAATGCAGAAAGATCATGCAAGACATTAAATCAGTTAATGGATTGTATTGTCATTGATGTCAACTTGATATAATTTGATTGGTTATATACAAAGTGTCAAAGACTTTAGAGAACTATAAAGATAAAGGTTTGCTTTTAGTAATGCATAAAAGATCAGGATTCACTAAGTGACTACAAACACTGACGGGCAGTGCAACCCGACGGACAAAGAAACCTGAAAGTAAAGTCACAGTGATGCCCAAGAAAGAAACCCAACAAGAATTACCGACGAGCAGATTCACAAGAATTACCAATGAGCAGAAATTCACAGTGATGCCCGACGAACAGACAACCCTGACGGAGATGCCCGAGGAGAATTGAAGTGTTGACCAAAGCTAACAAGAGTTAAAACACCAAAATGAACTGAAGTTCAGAAACAACAAAAGACTTAGTTGGCAAGAGATAAAGGAGTTAACTAGTTTTTAATATTGTTTTCATCGACAAGTTTGAAGCCAAAGATAAGAGAGAGTTTTAAAGAATTTTTATTACAGTTGGCAAGAAGATATCTACGAGATAAACCATGAGTAAAATATTTAAAGCAAGATTGGATAGAATTACAAATCACGCCAAGAACAAGAAAGTCAAGAACTTAGAAATGGTGATATCATATCTATAAAGAGACAATCTAATTCATTATGAATTAGGGGAATAGAGAAGAAGGATGCTGAAGAGAAACTGATGAAGAACAACTTCATACAGTCCTAATCAATCAAGATGAAGAACATAGCTATATTTATATGGAAACTGAGCAATAGAGAAGCATAAAATCACCGAGTAGAAATATGTGGAGCAAAGGTATTGAAAAGATATATTGATCAGAAAGGTATTATGAGCTTACAATAGATCAAAAAATCTACAAGTCTATAGTTGTATATGTGAACAGATCATTTACTGCTTCAATTTAACCATTGGATCAGAAAGTATCTTAACCGAGCAGGACTTAATAATCCTTTCTATATTGAGATACATCCCAAGGAGTATCAAAAATTTTGATCATAAAGATAGCATGAGATGCCAGATACCAATTGACAAACTACACTGGGTTTGGTCATAGAAGGTAGCATAGATATGCCAGATATCAAGTGACAAACTATTCTATTTAAATCCTCTAACAAGGTCACACCTAACAGTGTGTTTATAACCTTTAACACGGTTGGCTCTTCACCAAGCTCACTTCAGAAGAGTGAAAATTTTGGGTTACCGGTCCCAAGTGGTTTTCCCTCAACAGGGTTTCCACGTTAAAAATCCATGTGTCAATGTGTTTATGAGTCATTACTTTAGTGTTTTGCAGTATACATAACTAAATCTGGATTGATCAGAATAAACTAATTCATTTACTATATTTTGGTAAATGAAAGACTGCTAATCAGTAAACATTAAGAATAAGGTTTAACAGTGAACTCCAAGCAGTAGTTATTGTATGCACCCTAAAATGGTCGCCTAGACTTTGGGGCCCGTTTATCATTTTATCAATTTATCAATTTCCTGAATCAATGCTCTGCAATATTTTCAATTCAAACCAATTTCCTTGATCAAATTGTAATTAATTCAATTATTTCAATATTTCTTAAGGTTTGATCATTTTTATCTAATTAAAAGATTTAATTTCCTTTTAATTAAATAAAATTTATCTTATTTAATTAGAAGATTTAATCTCCCTTTTATTTAAATAAAATTTCTCTTATTTAATTAAATTCAATTTCCCCCATTTAATTAAATAAAATTCTTCTAATTTATTTAATTATAAAGAAAATCCCTCTTTTAATTAAATAAATAAAAGTCCCCACTTAAAGCACTTTATTTGATGAAAAATGAAATAAATTAAATAAAAATCCTTTTTTTTCACATCTTCCTAAGTGGTGGGATTTTTGCCTCCTAATCATAGCCTTTGATTTTTGCCTCTTAATCTCAACTGTTCACTTTTCTTTATAAGGAGCCCTCTCCTTCTCATTCAAGGAGATAGCATTTTAGTATTGCTATGCTGTAGGTTTGGAGAGCAATTTTGGAGGAGGATTTGGGAACTTGAGCTTGGATATTGCAACTTCTCTCTTCCTGTCTTCTTCTTTTTGCATCCATGGCTATTCATGTAGATTAGATTCATGTTTATTTTCATAGTTTAAACTTGCATTTGTATTTCCTTTCATAGATTAATCATGCATTGTTATCATTCAGATTAATTTTCTTTCATGCATTGTTATCATATAGAGTAGATCTCATTTTCATGCATTAGAATCTCTCATTTCATGGTGTACTTGCATGGGCACTAACTATGTCAATCTGAGGGCCTCCATTTCAAACCTTTGCACTCCATGACTAGAGAGCTATGGATCGATATTTGAGGCCTCATTCTTGAGCAACCTTGGATGGAATGATTCATAGAAGTGTGACACTTTTTCATCACATAGTTATTTGTTGAGTTTATTTGAAGGCATTCATCTTGTAGGATTGAAGATAACTAGAGGTTTATAATTGTGGTAATAAGTTTTTGGGTTAATTTATTAGAATATATTTGAGGCCACTGATTCACCCCCCCCCTCTCAGTTATTCTAATAATTGGTATCAGAGCTTGTGTGCTTAGAAAGGGAGTTTAACATTTCAAGCAAAAGATCACAAGATGAGAAAACAAGATGTGACCAAGTTGATCAAAGACAACTTTGCATCATGGAAAAGAAGAATAAGACTCCACCTATTAGGTATTAGAAATGATTTTGTTCAATACTTAGATACTGAACATGTGTTTCCTACAAGACCTCACACACTTGAGAAATTGAGGGAAAAGCATGAGCATAATTGCATGATGATAGAGCTTACTTCCTCACTCTTTGATGCTGAGTTTGAAGATGTCAAAACTTCCACCTCTACAAAGAAAATGTGGGATAAATTGAAGCTGGTACATGGAGGAGATGCTAATGTACTAAGAGCCAAGGAAGAAATCCTAAGAGGGAAGTTTGATGACCTTAGGATGAAAGAAGGAGAAAATATCACTCAGTATAGTTGCAGAATCAAAGAGGTAGTCGATGTTATCCAAGGAGTTGCATGTGTACTTGAATAAGAGACAGTGGTAAGTAAAATCCTAAGAACCTTACTGCCTGTATATGCTATTAAAGTATCTTCTATACAAGAAATGAGAGCAGTTGTAAACAATAATGTTACTCTCGATAGTCTGATTGGTAGACTGATTTCATTTGAAATGAATGACTTTGATAATAGTGTCTTACCATCTATAGAGTCTGCATTCAAATATTCATTGAAAATAAGTAAGTCAAGTCATAAACACACTATGAGGAATGATAGTGATGACCAAGGAATTGATGAGATTGAAGCACTAATGGAAAGAAGATTGCAGAGAGGCAAAGGTAGATACAAAGGTAAATTACCACTTGTATGTTTTAATTGTAAAGAGGTTGGACACTTTTCTGCAAGATGTCCTAACAAAAGAAAAGATGACAGAAAGTAATGACAGAACATATGAAAAGAAGTTTGACCGAGGTGATAATAGAGATTACCAAAGAAACTGATAATCTGACATAAGAGATACCTAAGACTAAAAGGACAAAGGAAATAAAGATTGTTACCTGGCTGAGAATAGAGCTGATGATACTGACACCGAATCTGATGAAGACATTGAGATGGTATTTGTAGCCATGAAGGATGATTCAGATGAAGAAGAAAGGTATGTAGAGACTGCACTCATATCTAAGGTTAGTAAGAATGACGTATCAATTATAGATAGTGGCTGCACTCACCACATGATTGGTGATAAACAAAAGTTTGACACTTTTGAATACTATAATGGTGTATCAGTAAGAATGGGTAATGACACACCTTGTCCAGTTCAAGGTAAAGGAACCATAATGTTGAATAACCTGATCAAACGTGAAAATGCTTACTGAGTAAAAGGACTTAATTATAATCTATTGAGTGTTTCATAGATGCATAACACAAGTCACCGAGTAACATTTGAAAATAAGAAGGCATAGATCTTCAATGAATCAGGAAGATTGATCAGAACCGGTGAACAGATAAAATGTAACATTTTCTATCTTGATGAAATTAACACCACTAGATTAGTGGCTAGAAACAAAGACATATGGTTCTGGCATAAAAGACTATGCCATGTGAATTTTGACAGCATTATAAAGATAAGAAATAAAAGGAAAGTAAGAGGCTTACCGAGCATGTCAAATCCCAAACATATCATGTGCAAGAATTGTCAAAAACTAAAATGACAAAGTCTAGTTTCAAGAGTAAAGCCCATACATCTAAATGTAATTCTAGAATTAGTCCATACTGATTTATGTGGACCAATGAGGACAAAGAGTTACTATGGTGATAGGTATTTCATTCTCTTTGTAGATGATTATTCTAGAATGATGACAGTTATGTTCTTAACAGATAAATCAGAAGCATTCAAGATGTTTAAATGGTATAAGGCTATGGTAGAAAAACAAAGTGGTAAGGAACTGAAATGCTTAACATCAGATAGAGGAGGGGAAATTATTTTAGATGAATTCACTAACCTCTGTAATGAGCATGGAATTAAAAGATAGGTTTCTGCACCAAGAACACCACAGAAAAATGGAATTGCTGAAAGAAGAAATAGATCCATTGTTGATTACGTAAGAACACTGATGATTGAGAAAAGCATCACTCAAACTTTCTGGAGGGAAGTTGTCAGTACTGTTGTCTACACATTATACATAGTACAATTGAAGGACACAAATAAGACACCCTATGAGCTATGGTATGGTTATACACCCAATTTAAGTTACTTCAGAATCTATGGAAGTTAATGTTATATTTTTAAAGATGATAGAAATGGAAAGCTTGACTCCAAAAATGAAGAAGGTATCTTTCTAGGGTATTCCACCAAAAGTAAGGCTTATAAATGTCTTAACAAGTCCTCTAACAAGATCATTGAAAGTGCAAATGTAAGAATAGATGAATTTGTAGAGAAGAATGATAAGGAAAGAAGAAAAGAACCAGAAGACTACAACAGGTTTGTTTACACTGAAGAACCTAACACTCTACCCGAGCAACAATGTATCACTCCCGAGCAACAAAACATTGCACCTAAGCATTAGGCTACAATTACCAAAAAATTAGGAAATTCCTCAAGATGGTGTTTCGAGCAATGGAGATCAGAACGAAGGTCAAGATGATGACTAGAATGATGGACAAAGAGCTGAAACAAAACTTGCCAAGTATGTCAGAAGACATCATCCACAGAATCAGATCATAGAAGACAAGAAGGCCAGAATGAGAACAAGAAGTAAGTCACTAAAAACTAGATGTTTACTTTGTGATTTTGAGCCTAAATCTGTTAATACTACACTTGAAAATGAAGAATGGGTAAGTGCAATGAATGAAGAGATAGAAGAAATTGAGAAGATCGAGACATGGACACTAGTACCGAGACCTGATGACAAGAATTTCATCGGTACCAAATGGATATTTAGAAGCAAGTTGAATGAGAATGGAGAAGTCACAAGTAATAAAGCAAGATTAGTATGCAAGGGGTATGCACAAGAAGAAGGTATTGACTATGGAGAAACCTTTACACCCATTGCTAGACTAGAAGGAGTTAGAATTATTCTTGCTTATGTTGCATACAAAGGATTCAAGGTATACTAGATGGATGTCAAATTTGCATTCCTAAATGGAATACTAGAAGAAGAGGTATACATTGAAAAACCAGAAGGGTTTGTTGATCCATATAAGAGAAATATGGTATGTAGACTACATAAAGCCTTGTATGGATTGGAATAGGCACCTCGAGCTTGGTATGAAAGACTTCACTCCTATCTCATAAGCATTAGATTTGTAAGAACAAGTGAAAATAACAATTTGTACTTAAAATAAGATACTGATGATAACATTCTAATTGCTAAAATATTTTTTGATGATATCATATTTGGGGGTAATGGTATGTTATGTAAATCATTTTCTAATGAAATGAGAAAAGAGTTTGAAATTTCTATGTTTGGGGAGATCAAATTCATTCTTGGTCTACAAATTCTTCAACAAGATGCAGGCATATATATCTCTCAATCCAAATACATCAAGGAAGTGCTGAAGATATTCAAGATGGAAGATTCCAAGCCAATTGGAACACCTATGGAAACCAGATATAAGCTGACAAAAGAAGACAAATCAAATGAGGTAAATCAGACCTTGTATAGATCAATGATTGGCAAACTAATGTATGTTGTTCATACTAGACCAGATATAGCACATGCAGTTGGAATAGTTGCAAGATTCTCTACTAATCCCAAAGAATCACATGTGACTGTTGTCAAGAGAATTCTGATATATCTAAAGAAGACCAAGGACTATGGCTTATGGTATAACAAAAAGGGTAAATTTGAGCTTCAAGTATATACAGATGTTGATTGGGCTAGAAACTTAGATGACAGGAAGAGTAAAACTAGAGGAGCATTCTTCATGGGTGACAGACTTGTCACATGCATCGACAAGAAGCAAGCATGCATCTCATAATCTACTGCAGAAGTAGGATATGTGATTGTTGTTGCAAACTGCTCAAATATTGCATGGATCAAACAATTACTAGAAGGTATGAATATGAAGATTCTTGAACTAGTGATTATCTATTTTGATAATACCAGTGCAATAAACATATCAAAGAATCCAGTCATGCATGCTAAGACTAAGCATATTTCTATCAAGTATCACTACTCAAGAGAACAAGTGAAAGAAAAAGAAGTGATACTAGAATATGTTCAATCCAAGGAACAATTAAATGACATATTTACCAACCCATTACCGAAGGATACATTTGAGTACCTAAGAAAGAGACTAGGGGTACAACCCTTATCATTAGTCAGTAAGTTGACTAGGAGGCTGCATTAGCCTACACATAATCAGAAGATCATTCATGTTGATGCAAGCACAAAGATGGACTGCAAAGCTATATCTATACACAGCAAGGTACATATCTGCACCAAAAACTAGAGTCACTATATTGCTGATGGAATAGGAAATTAAAGGAGTAAAATATAAAAAGGTGAAAGGATATAACTTTGGCATGATAAAAGTTTTACTTTGGAATTGTTGTCAAAGGGAGAGGTTATTATTATCCAAAGGGAGAGAATATTTTAAATATCTAGAAAATCCAAAGGGAGAGATTACATATGAAATATCGATCAAAGGGAGAGAATACATCAAAGGGAGTGATTGTTGTCAAAGGAAAAAGAGATGATCAAGGAGAGGAACAGTCAAGGAAGAGAACATATCAGAAATAGAATCAGAAGCTGATACATCTATCTAGTAAAGGGATTGAAGATTGAAGAAGGTACTCTGCAAGAAACAAATCTAAGCTATATGAGCTTACCGAGAGCCATACATTTGTATTGGTTATAGAATAATGAAATTGGTATATTGATGAACTACAACTGTTATATTTCATATTGCATTAGTAATAATATAGTGTGATAATGTAGTGGGTTGCCATCAATGCCAAAGGGAGAGATTGATGAACCATAACTGATTGAATGTTTGAAGATGTTAAGTTGATCATCAAAATGCAGAAAGATAATGTAAGACATTAAATCAGTTAATGGATTGTATTGTCATTGATGTCAACTTGATATAATCTGATTGGTTATATACAAAGTGTCAAAGACTTAAGAGAATCAGAAAGATAAAGGTTATGCTTTTAGTAATGCATAAAAGATCAACATTCACTAAGTGACTATAAACACCGATGGGCAGTGCACCCCAACGGATAGAGAAACCCGAAAGTAAAGTCACAGTGATTCCCGAGCAAGAAACCCGACAAGCATTACTGACAAGCAGAACCACAAGAATTACCGATGAGAAGAACTTCACAAGATGCCTAATGGACATACAACCCTGACGGAGATGCCCGAGGAGAACTAAAGTGTTGACCGAAGCTAACTAGAGTTAAAACACCGAAAGGAACTAAAGTTCAGAAACAACAAAAGACTTAGCTGGCAAGAGCTAAAGAAGGAGTTAACTAGTTTTTAATATTTTTTTCATCGACAAGTTTAAAGCCAGAGACAAGAGAGAGTTTTAAAGAAGTTTCATTATAGTTGGAAAGAAGATATCTACGAGATAAAACATGAGTAAAGGCTTTAAACAAATATTGGCTAGAATTGTGGATCACGCCAAGAACAAGAAAGTCAAGAACTTATATTTCAATTTGTTTTTATGGATTTAATTGTAAAATATGTATGTGTGAGTCGTGACATATGTGATTTTATAATTTGTGAAATTCAAAATGAACCAAACAAATGTTAAATTGTTAATGTATGACAACATGTTATTTATTTAACAGTAATATAACTTAACTTTTGCATGTATCATGTCATAGTTGTGACTGTGCGACTGTCGAATTGTGAAATTTTAAAGTAGTTATTCTTTAAACTTTAAACTAAAACTAAAATCTAAAATTAGCAATTGCCAAATGGCAATTCATAAAACATCTAATAATTACAATTTCTGGACTACCAGTCACATTGAGTTAATATTGCCTCTTTGGTAGCGGAGTTGTCCGTCATCACTGGCAACTATAAGTGGTATGTACATTTGGATATTGCATGTGGTATGTATATTGTACTATCAACTATGAGAATTGGTAATGTTGACACGTACCTTAAACCTGTTTATTTAGAACCCTAATTTGTAAACGTATTATTCGAGACTGTTGATTGATGTAAATCAATGGCTAGATTTTTATCTCGGGCACAGTTTCTAAAAATGAATGTCTTGTCAGAGTGAAAGTGACATTCTTTAGCCATCAGGAAATTCACACAGTTTCCAAAATTGTACTAGTAAAAACTATAGTTATTAGTATAGTGACCACTGTCTATATTAGTAATTTCCCACACTCCTGCATTAATGCATTAATGGGAATGATTTACCTAACGATATGGAAGATATGGATTCACAGGGCTATTAATAGACATTCATGCTTTCTTCTTCATCAATTTTAATTTGCTTTTTCCTTTCAGCCTCAACCCTCGAATTTCAATTTTTTGTGTAGTTTGAATATTTAGGTTTTAAGTTTAGGCAAAGATGGACACACCAATTAGGTTGAGAACTACATTGATTGATGAGAAAAATCCCTTTTTGGGTAGGATACCAGACGAAGTACTCACTTCCATTTGCAAGGAAGTGGGCTCTTTCATTAACAATGTTGTGTTGATGGTGCTCGACCATGAGTTCATTCACAACGAGAAGAGATACCACGTCAGCACGGACATTACGGCCAGCTTCCTGGCGTCTCTTCTTGACCTCGAAGAAGAGAAGGTAGACATGCTTATGCTACCGCAGAATGTTTTCAAGGATCAATTTCTGGTGGACGATGTCCAATTCATTCTCTTCACAGAACCGGGTTGGGTATCCCTTGGGATGATGAAATTGAAAAGCTTATCCAGCGAGGCAACAATGTGGAAAGGCAACCCCTCCTATTGAACCTTAATGAAAGGTAGCTAACGCGGCATTGAAAGTGGGCATGGCTGGGGAGGGACTTCCTGTGGAAGTGGTTTCACCTCGACGACTTCAAGGAGATGAACTAAAACTGGTTCAATCAATTCGGGGAGATTATCCTCAACAGACAATTCTTCTCAGACAGGGATGGAGATGAAGACCCTTAGTGTTTATGTTCTTGAAATGGGTTTCCATATTTTGTTTTGTTTTTTTGTTTTTTCTTATATGATCAACCAGTGCCCTTGTGGCAACATATTTTGTAACTGTTTGGACACTTCCCATTTTGTGGGTAAACATACTTCCCATTTTGTAGGTGTTTACAGAGCGACTATAGTCTAAAGTTAACTGTAAAACTCTATAATTATAAAGTATATTATAATATTAGTGATGTAAATTTTTGAAATAATTAATGAAAATTTTGTTGTTCGAATCTTAATAATTATTGTAATTTTTTTATCTTCCTCCGGAAACGAGACTCATATCAGTGTGTGAGATAATAGATTGTCTGCGTAATTTTGTTTAATTGCAATTTTTTAAAGAAATCTGAAGACTTCATATTGTTTAATTGTAATTTTGTAAATAAATCTAAAGACCTTAGACCTTAGACTTTAATTTTGATAAATAATAAATAATAAATTATATGCCCAATGCCCATTCAGTGATTCACATTGCCAAATCGATGTTTGAATATGTGATATCATATAATATGTATTATGAACCGAAAAAATGTAACAATGTTTAATGTATGCGTGTGATTTATTTAAGAGTATGAACTTAATTTTTCCATGTCAATGACAAATATCATATAATATGTATTATGAACCAAAAAATGTAACAATGTTTAATGTATGTGTGTGATTTATTTAAGAGTATTAACTTAATTTTTCCATGTCAAGGACAAATGTAATTATCATTATGTGGCATGTGTGCGACTGCGAATGTGGAATTGTAAAAGTTTAAAGTCTTTTATAAATTATGGTTAATAATCAACTAATAAATAATTAGAGTATTAGACAGTTATCTGTGATTGCAATATTTTAAATTTAATTAGTTATTTTTATATTAGACAGTTTCAATATTTAATCTTATTTAAATTTATGGCGTTTGGTGTTACATGTAACTGTATTTCTGGAGACCGTTGGATGAGCAGATATCAATGATGTATGATGTATTTCAGGCGGAAAGGGGAAAGAAATCCCATTTCTACAATCCTATTCTGAAATCATGACACTTGTACACTCATTCAATCAGACGACACGTGGTGATGTGACCACTGACACAATCGGTGTCATCCGATAGATATAATTCAAAGTAAATAAATGGGACCTGCCACAATTACAAATGATGGTGACTGCCACCGACCATTGGATGAGGAGAGATCAATGATGTATGTTGTATTTCAGGCTGAAAGGGAAAATAAATCCCATTTTTGCAATCCTATTCTGAAATAATGACACGTGTACACTCATTCAATCAGTGTCATTCGATGACGAGTGACGATCAAAAGATTGAAAGATAAAGTAATATTAAAATAAATCAGCAACCGTTGGATGGGCACAGATCAATGACGTGCAGTGTATTTTAGGTCAAAAGGGAAAAGAAACCCTATTTTTGCAAACCTATTCAGCAATCATGACATGTGTACACTAAGCTAAGTTTAATTAAAATTGTAATTGGAGTAAAAGAGTAACTTAACATTTAATTATTAATAAGCTCAATTTGTTCACTGGCCAAATAATTAAGTGACACATGTCCTAGTGACCTCAGAATATCTAGAGAAGCAATAAAAGTTAACATGAGTGACAGTAAAAGTTAACACGAGTGACGAGTCACGACTGACGATTCAGTACTACTCACTATTGTACAATTTTAACCTAAATTTTTATATTTTTAGATCTTACTAGTATTATAGTATACTGTACTAGAGAATCAGAGATTCAGAAAGGGGTTATGGGTAATGGCTTCTAGGTTGAGGATTGAGGAATGCAAAAGAGTCTCTCAACTCTCTACCCACTCACAGTCTACACAAATTGAATTTTCGGGTAAAATCCTGAACACCCACGTCCCGCCCTTTAAATTTTTCAAATCTAGAGGTTTACTGTTTAGATTGTAGTCGTAGAACTAGGGTTGAATTTTCAAACACGCCTGTAAATTGTAGCTGTCACTAGTATGCCACTGTCCACGATGGGAAAAACAAATAGCAAGAGTACGAGTAAAGGGTGTAACACCCCAAAATTGGCACCTAATAACTCAATCAATTTTGGTGCATTTTCTTATCTTCGAAGTCCTATTTTAATAGGCAAATTCGTCGCCTAATTGACTTTAATCGACTGAGTTTCAAATGCAGAAAACCCAAATTTGCATAAATCTGACATTACAATTTAATTCCTAAATCTTAAATGATTATTAGCTAAAATCCCTATGATTAATTGATTTAATCCTAAAGTCCTAAAGTACTTTTAATTAAATCAAAAACACCCTCTTTGGCTAATATACATAGAAGGAATTGAAGAGTTATTATTATTAAGAGAATGAATTATCCTCAAAAGGGATTTCCATAATTCCATACGAAGAGACACTTATGTGTCCATAATTCATTCTTTAATTTTAATAAATCTTGCATATTTGTCTCAAATGGAAA
>MU225683.1:61141-75141 GCA_018584345.1 Thuja plicata | reverse complement strand
TTTAATCATGTTCAATTCATAGAATAGCATCATTTCTCATCATATCTAGTTGCAGATTTCTCATATTTGATGGCTGTTCTTCACACACTGCACTCTAAAAATCCTCCGTATTAGAGAAGATCAGGTTCTTGGCTCTCGTTCTGAGGGTACACTACAGCAATCACTCCTAATTAGGAGGCAACAGGTCGTCTCAATCACTTCGTAGAGCAAACAATTCAATGTTTGTCTTTGCGAATTCATTGATTGAATAAGGACTATGTTGGGTTTTTTGTTGGATTGAGAGGTCACATTCGACATCAAACAAAGGGAAAAGAAAGAAAATAGAGATAATATACTTTCACAAACTGGTTAAAACACCAGGTTTCACTGATGAATTCCATGATATTTTTGATCATGTTATCCATGGAAATAAGGGAATCATAGAAATTAGATTTGAACTTGAAAATAAGTGTAAAGATCCAATGAAGGATTCAAATTTTTTTCCATTTAATAACACATTAAAGAAAAACACAAATAAAATTGCACCATGGGTTGTTGGGTCAGTACGCATGGCGTTACCTCAAGTATTCCCTTGTCTAGAAATTGTCATGCTCTGTGCCAAAAATTATGATGAAAATAGAAAAGCAATTGTTAATAAAAATACTCAGGAGGAAATTTTGTGGATAATAGAGACTGAATTTTCTAGTATGTTGGACCTAGGGTTTGAAGCACAAAAATCAAACGTGCACATTGACCTGGGAATGCTGGTAGAGACTTATGAAAATTTAGATGCAAAAAGGAAATATATCAGAGGAATAACAAGAAGTTCTAGTCTGGGTCTAGATCATAAGCCTCCTTATGATTATGATATTTTTGTGCAATGGATTCAGGATAGTATTTCCTTGCTATCATTTTTTTTGGGATTGGAATGTAACAAAGAAGTGGGTGCCAGCATGCTTGAAATGATTTTTCATATTCATTGTGAAAAAGAACCAGTAAAATATAATTTTATTGAGCACACTATTCATTGCATGCAAGAATAATTTATAATGATTAAAAGAGGTTCACAAAAGACATTTAGGTTCACAACCTACTTGTGCTATCTTCTTTTAGAAAAGCATTGTACAATATTTCAGACAAACAGGATTCAAAGTCATGTCCAAAATGCACTATATGAATGGACACCTCAGATAAGGATGAGTGATAATAAAAGGAACTATAACAATTTTGTAGACTTCTTTTTTTCACCTATGTATCATAAAATTACAGACACTCTGTTGCCTAGATTGCATGTGTCTTGTAGATATTGCATTCAACTCGGAATTCAAATACAATTGGCTGACTAGTACTTCATGGAAGACTACACTGTGTTAAGGTTTTATGGTTCAGCGGTAGAACCCTACAAAATTCCAATACATGTTACAAAGAGGGTATTTACATTGGAATATGTTTGGTAGATGGAGAGCATAGATGCACTTATTAATGGTCAGAAAAATAAAATGATATTTCCTTCCTTGCCTTTCTCGTTGGGAGGGTTCACATTTGAGAGAAGAGGATTCAAAGTGGTAGAGGCATTTTTTTCAATTTTTCTCTTTGATATTGATAGGCATTGGCAGTATGATCCACTAAACATAATTTGATAAAAGCTTAGAGCGAATGGGAGCTCTGCAAGAAAATGTCAACATGAAAGTATGTCATTGATAGAAAAATTTAAAAACACGGAGTCCTGGGACGAGGTCAAAAAAGAGATGGAGAAATACGCCGCTGAAAATAATATTTCAATACAGGAATTGTCATCACAAATTATTGCATTGCACAAGAAGAAAGTAAAAGTGCAGCAAAAGACATCCTACAATTTCTACCAGCAAGTTGCTCAACCATCTACAAAAACTATTTCAAACAAAATAATGATTCAATGTAAAGATGATAATTGGATTGCAACCAAAATTAAAGATTTTTGGGAAATGAGGAAGAATCTCAACGAGCCAAAGACCTTTACAGATCTTTATGATCCGGATGAGGATGAAATATTTAGTGATTTGTGGAATGCAGAGCATCTTGGTCAAGCACATCATAGTGATTATGATGATCAAGACACTGGTTTTGATTGGTGGGATTCTGTGACAATTGCTACTGGAGTTAGTGTGTCCACAAAAGAAAAATATGGCAAAGGGGCAGAGATGGTAGAAAAAATGGGTTTTCCAGATAGGGGTGGTCAGGGTCCCACAAGAGAAGGGAATTGGTATCCACTTGCCACACCTGCTCCACCAAAATGTGGTAGTGGACCAGTAATTGGAAGTTCATCAATAAAAGGTACTACTCAGTCTCATACCCTTGCACCTTCATTTGTTCTAGCTTCAAATGCAGTTCCACCTTTGCCAAGCACTCAGATTCAATCTGAATCAAGTGCCACTACCACTGGTGGGGATGGAATGGGTAGTACTAGTGGTCTAAAAAGGACATTACAACTGGACACAAAATCAATGGATCCCAGAGATCAAGGCAGTGTAAAGAAGCAAAAGGTTATGACAATAATGCCAATGGTGTCTGTGACTGTGAGTCCAACAATTGCCA
Organism: Thuja plicata; assembly: GCA_018584345.1. NCBI lineage: Eukaryota > Viridiplantae > Streptophyta > Pinopsida > Cupressales > Cupressaceae > Thuja > Thuja plicata. The sequence continues at coordinate 72,588 of MU225683.1, read as the reverse complement.
CACCTTCAAGACAAAACCCTCTAAACAGTCCAAATACTCCACTTGTAATGGTTCAGGGTGTTACTTCTACTAATCTTCATGGTGCAATTATTAGAACCATAGGTGGAAGCTCGTACATAGCTGCAAGTTCTATTTCACCTTTCAAAAATTCAATTGTGTCAGAAAACCATGATTTTCATTACAATGATTTTGTAACAAACTTTGAACAAACAAAAAAAAGAAATAGAAAAAATACTAAGACATTGAAGAGGGATGCAGTTGTTGCAGCTCATGATGCAGAACCTACATCGAATAGGTTATTTCCCACATATGACCCAAAGAATGAAATGATGGAGTTCATGGTTGTTATGCCCCCAGCTAGAGATAACAATCCACCAGAGATTCAGATAGATCCATCTGAATTTCAAGTTAGCACCATCCAAATGGATTTATCAAAAATTAAAAATATGGACAAGATAAATGTGTTGAAAATGACCAAGCAAGTTGTCTGCAGTTTAGTGATGAAGTTGGAGAGAGAAAATGGAAAGCTTCAGCCTTCAGGGCAGAATAGAAAAGTTACAGGAAAACCTAGAAATTTAAAAGGCAAACGAGAAAGCAGCAGATAACAGGTGCAAAGAATTAGAGAAAAGGATAAAAAATTCATCCTCTAAGGAAGCAATTGTTCAACAAGAACATATGGAGGCAGAACTCAAATTTGTGAGGGAAAAATTGGAAGAGAGCAATAAAAATCTAGAGGATGAAAAAGCCTCTTCAGTAAAATTATACAAAATCTTAGAGAGTGCGACACAAGTAAACAATTAATTAAAGAAAGAATTGGAGGATGAGAGGGTAAAATAAAAATAGTGGGAAGAGAAAGAAAACTAGTGGGAAGAGGAAGAAAATAAAATAAAAAAATATAGTGAACACCAGTTGTCAGAATTGAGAGAAAACCTAAAGAAGGAAAAAAAGACAATTAAAACTTATGAAAACAACTTGAATGACCAAATGAAAAATATAGTCAAGAAAATAAAAAGAGACCTTTGGGGGAAAATAAAGGTGATTGGTGATAGGTTGTGTGATTGGTTTGAATTGAATGAAAGTCTTAGAGATATTTTTGAGAAGCTCAAAGAGTACATTGACAAAAACAAATTTTTTTGTCAGAGAGAGAAAACTGCAAAACAGATTTTGAAAAAAATCAACACAACTAGTGATAGGCATTTGGCAAGCAAGGGAGTTTAGGAATGCACTCTCGCATCAATAAAAGAAACCTCTATCTTACAAAAATGTCAGAAACTAAAGGAAGTAGAGGAAACTCTTTCCTTATTTGAGATAAAGCTCGCCAAGATGAATCAAACAACAACTAAAATGATAGGTCATGGTTTGCCAAGTCCTGGTCCTAGTAACTCATTAACAAATTTTTTTGGAAGAGAAGCTTACAAAAAAAGGTTGTAGGAGACAATGAGCACTGATTTAGGAAAGCTTCCTTAGGACACAACTCATGAAGACATTGCAAACTGCATCAAACCGTTGACAAATTTGAATGCAGTATTGGAAGGATCATTGCTTTCAAGTCAGTCTAACAAGTATGAATGGATGATGAGGTTGTAGGTCATCTACTATAACTTGACAAATATTAACCTTCCAAGCGATGTAGAATGGAGCTTATTAAACAAACTGGCAGAATCATCTTGATGTAATAAAAAATAGTATGTGAAAGTACTTCCAGTTTCAATCATCTCTATATTATTTATCTATTGGCTTGAATTGAGTTAAAAGTAACAAGTTTGAACTTTGTTTTTTTAACAGGATCAATGTAGCAAATGCTATAATGTTATTGTTAATTTACTAAACTAGCCTGTCAAATGTAGAAATGTATAGTTGTAGAGATGGTGTACTGGTCTTGACTCTTACTGATTTTGATTTTGATTTTGATACTTCACATTAGGAAAATTGAATTGAAGGTATTGTTGCTCCCTTGTTTCTATAAAAGGGAATTCAGGGTCATTTGCTAAGGGTAATGAAATTGAAATTGGGTATTGACTCTTGAGTCATTGTCAATTCACTTTTGCAAACAGAATCACATAGAGTTGTGTTCTACTTCTTACTACTATTAATGAATGAATTGTTACATTGTGTCATATTTGTAAATAAATTAATGAGAATCTCTATTTCTAAAAATTGTATCATATGAATTGCTATGTTTTAAAAAAAAAAACATTTAAGAATTGTACCATATGAGCTGAATAATGCAAAAGATAACCATTATTAATTGTAGAATTCATGAGATTATCAACCACATTCATGTTTTTGAATTTTGAAATTGGAATATGATACTATGTGTGATTGACGAATGATGATGAGATACAGAAACTGACAGTAGACTACAACAAAAATTTTAACAAATACCTAGGACCTACTACTTCTACAAAAGGTTCAAGTTGCCACATCATCTCATTATCAAGATCCTCATATTCATTTCCATCAACTTCATAGCCTCCTTGGTTCTTCGATATGTTTTCTACACTCTGCATACCTCCACTTAACTCAAATTCAATGCTAGCATTACCAGTACCAGTACATGAGTCAATGATAGTAACATCATTGTCTCTAGCACTCACACTTTTGTTTGAAATTTTGCCGAACCCTCTTCTCTAACATTTATTCCTCCATAATTTTAGTTCCTTGTCATAAGGAAAAGTATGAACTTCATACCTGGATGTATAGAGCCTCAAGAAATTTTCCAAATTCTTGTCTAGTTTGTTTCTTAGCTTTGACTTTAGGAACCCCAAAGAATTGAAAACTCTCTCAGCCTCCACCGACCCCAATATCATGGTCAAACATAAATCAACAAGCTTGAAAAATTCTGATATTGAATCAATCAACATTTTACTCTCAACTAGATATTTCCAAAGCCTTGTTGTCGATCCATCTTCATTGGGGTTCTACATAATATTATATTGTTCCCTCATTGTCTGTGAAAAATGACCCAATTGTTCTCTCGAACAAGATTAATCTAAAATTCCATTTAGAGTTACTCCATTTAAATCAATGGTTTTGCAAAAATGATCTATCAAAGTTAGTAACTTATTTCGATAATCCTTCAAATTGTTCATACTCCAATATCAAGGAAACACAATAGACATGTATTCAAGTAGTTTTACTGGAGGAAATCTTACTCTAATCTCTGAGGAAAGATCATAGGCAATGCGCTTCACAAAAGCAGTTACAGACTCAACAATCTTGGTAAAGTCTTCCCTTTTAACACTTGATACTTGCTTCCTATTCTTCCTTCTTAGTTCCTCGGACTTGACCCTAGTATAGTAGTACATTGGTATCTCAACTCCATTTACTTCTGCACATAACTCCCCATTTACACCGATCTTTAAAAAGTTGTTAGGATTGTCCAAATCTATGATTTTAAGCTAGCTAACAAATTTTACATCATCACATGATCGATAGAGATTATCTAGCATCATGCATGTCAATTTATGAAGCTCAGCATATTTTGCAATATACATTTCTCTTTGCTGGGCCTTTTTTATTATATTTCTCATTTCTTCCAGCAGGGGGAGAATACCTGCTAAAGTTAAGAGTGTCTCTACATTAGATAACCTTTGTAGCAGCTTAGGAAATTTGGGTAGGCCTGCTTCTTCATGACTTGAGTTCATTACACCAAGCAACGATTGATATTTTGAAAACACTTGATGTGCTGGTCCATCCAAAGAGATCCATCTAGTATCATTATCCTTCAGAAGCTTGTTCCCATTGGTTAGTCCTTCAAAAAAGTGTTGAAATTCCCTCAATCATTTTGGACTTCAACAGAAGTATTGGTAGAGTTCTTTGATTAAAACTTTAATATTTTGTACTTGGCCATGCTTGATAACAACTCCAAAAGCTAGATTCATTCTGTGGGCCATGTAGTGAATGGGAGTAACGTAGGGTGCACAAGAAGATTGTATCTTTGTGCAAAGACCGCCCCTATGGCCTTGCATTACTTGACCTCCATCCTCTCCAACACACACCATCTTATTGGCAATCGTCATGTCATTTATACCTCCATATTCAATTAGAGATGTCTTTACTAGTTCAAATAGATTTTCAGCTGTCGCATTATCCTTCATTTTAGCAACAATTAGTAGATGAGGTTGGTGGACAAAATTGTGTACAGTATAAACATGCATGCATACTCACAAAGTATTATCTACTGCTGTAACCTCATCTAAAGACAATGCAATAAAATTTGACTCTTTAATTTTTGCCTTTAGATCCTCTTTTTCAACATCGGCAAGACAACTTGCCCATTCCCATCCACTATTTACTGACCAATGACTGTTAGGATAGTTAGGAACTTTTAGAAAGTGTAATAAAGAACTCAATGATGGGTAGTCTGTCATAGGACGACGTCTTCTCAAAATATTAAAAACAACACTTAACTGAACAACTTTTCCCCTTAGTTCTACTTCCAATGCTTTTCCAAAACAAGCTTCAATAGAGCCTTTAACTTGAGCAGGCTTCGTTTGTATATTCAGCTAAAATTCATATAATTTTGCATTCCTAACATGTAGAGGTTCATCCTTTGTTTTCCATCTTATCACTGATTTTTCAACTCCATCTATGGTTTTCTTTTCGTAAACTTAACCCATATGCTTCTCTATGGTGTCAATTTTTAACTGCAACCTCTTTTCCTTCTTATTTATCTTGGTGCAAATCTTACATCTACATTCTAATGGAGGTTGAACTTCAATTGGATTGTCCACTGGTTCAATGAATGGATACTTTGACACCCATTCTATTTGAAAATTCCTCGACAACTCCCACTTTCGATCATTTTTTGAATTATTTTTTCTTTTCTTTTTCCCTACACCATCATCATCTCTGACATTCTTAGTCTCATCCAAGTCAATTATATCATTATGGCTACTCTGAGTATTTAACTAAAAATCCTCTTCAAGTTCATCGTAATGTGAGATATCAGGTTCGCCTACCTCTTTAATATGTCATGTAGTTTCAGGTTGTGAATCTTCAAGATTTACTTGTGATGAAGTAGCTTCCCGATTTTGGACAGAAACATTTCCAACACCATGACCAAAGTACAATGATAAGGTTCTGCATTTTTCTAGCCTCTCTTGGCTTTCCCCACTTGTAGGAGCCTTACCCTTATTCTTTTTACCCTTATTTTTGTTCGACATCTCCATTCTCCAATGACTTCCACTGCAAAAAAAACAATGTTAAATTGTTGAAGAAGTGACAATAGACTATAATATATATAAATATAATCCTAGATTTATTAGCCCTAAAATCATGTCTGAGGTCTCCCTGGTCACCAGTGTTCGCTAACTGGTTACCACTAAATAATAATGAACTCAAAATTACAGAGTCATAGAATAAGCATCACTTACCTTTGCCTCAAATTAAATTATAGTCGCTACTTACCAATGCAGTATGCAGTTGCACTCAACAGTTTGAAACTTTGCTATCGATCAAATGTTTTTATACTATCCTTGTTTGGTAAATTTGGTAGGAGGTATTAGGTCAAGGTATACAAATTTGGCAAAGCCCGCGTAATTTTAACACATCTTTTGTTATTTGCGAGGCGATTATGGGTTGTCCAATACGAAGGTATGATTGATAAAGTTGGTGAATTTGGGTCGGGTTGAGACACACATCCGCAAAATGCCAGGCAAATTTGGGGCGGCGTATAAATATAAATGTATAAAAATATTGGCGAATATAAGCCGTCCATTTGGGTCACGTATAAATTATAGGTGAATTTTCAAAATTTACAGGGACCAAAAATTAGATTCCATTGGCGATGATGTTTAAGAAAAGTAGAAAATTAAATAAAGCGATGGTCGATGGGCCCGGGCATTGGTCCCAATATTAATAATTGTTGGGCGATAGGGTCAACCTAATATATGAAAAAAATTTCCAATTCCCTTCTCGCCGACATGCGACATTCGCCAATTGGTGAATAATCGCCACTAAAGTTTTCGCTGAACTAGATGATTACCAGAAAAGATAATGAAAATGCATAGAATTTATCATTTATTGATTCAAAACAATGATATCTTAGATTCAACCTGACTACTCCTTCATTCCTCGGTCAATAAATTATAAATAGGTCTCTTGCAGAGCTAAAATATCGAACAACTAACTATGACTTCCTTCCAAACCAACTAGAATCAGTTGGAACTGACTGGTCCTTAACAATTACAAAGGTTTAAAATGTTGTCAAGTTGACAACTAAGTTATCAACTCGACAACCATAAATCTAATGACTCCATATGATTGTAAATGGTTTATAAATGACTTCAAAACCATAAACCAAACCTTTACTACTAGCCCTAAGACCATTAACTCTTATAAGACCTTATACCCAATGATATTGCTTATTATCCCTCAAGGCTTCATGCCCAATTTACTTTACTTCCTTATTACATTATTTCTAATGACCATACAAGTCATTTACATGTTCTTCACTCCATCAAACCTAATAGAGACTACTAACTCCCTTTCCCATTACATGATGACCCTTGTAGGTCTATTTTCCTTATTATGACAACTCTACATTACATTGACTTCTTTACATTCCAATAGGCACTAATGGCCCAAATTACAATGCTTGAGACCTTTTAGGTCCTTGTAGTCTTCATATGTCTTCAATTCCTCTTGGATCTCCATCAGGATCATGAAGTGACCCCTATAGCCATAGGATCATAGAGTGACCCTTGCAGCCATGGTGCTCCTCCAGTAGACTCCACTTATGAATTAGTTCATCTAGGGTGATATATTATTTCCTTCCTTATGGCTTTCAATGATTGGCAATATTAAAAATACTTTAGTGGGTTATTAGATTTCTAGAGGACAAGTTATCCTAGGTCAATCCCTAAGAGAGGTCATCTCTTTTCTTGTGATAAATAATAACAAGAAACAAGTGTCTAAGTGTCCTAGATGATGATTCTAAAGTAAATATTGTTCCTTTTTATGCACCAATTAAATATTCCTCTAATAAATCTTATTTTAATTTTATACATTTAAAATTATTATAAGATGTTCTTCATCTAAAATTAATATCCACATTAATGTTTTTGTACACACCTATGTATTGCAATAATAATATGAAATGTCTAAGTCAACTAGCAGTCACAAAATATTTTTGAAATGGATTTTCCACTCTCTATTGAAGCACTTCCATGTTTTGGCATTGGCTTCATTACCGATTCATTGATCAAGTTGATGGTTCTTCTTCTATTGGTTCACCAACTACTATTGATTTATTGCTAGTCGTCAGCCCACAATTGTCATTTGATGCTTGCTAATGAAAGTTCTCTTGATGCTATATATTTTCCTCCTTTAGGGTTTGGTTCATTACATGTGGATGCCCCTGCCACTATCTGATTGTGCATTTCTTATGCCAAGGTTGCTATAAATTTTGGTGGTAAACCCTCTTTTTCTCTTTCTCATCCATTTCATAGGGGAAAACCCTTGTGTTGTTCCTCTTCCTCTCCTTCTATTCTTTATGGACAAGAGGTGCTGGAAAATACACATGTATTTCTCTCATGTTTCTCTTATATGTAGTTCAATGGTTTTGGCCTTACATTCTAGATTGAGAAAATGAGTTTTAGATTCTTGGGGGCCCATTATTGAAAAAGGGATTGAACTATATCCTTCTTCTAGGGCTTTTTTATGGAGGAATTTCAATGTGAGGATGATATGGCTTTAGCTCTAGAAAGTGGGGTTTGGTTCTAGGGTAAGAATTCACTTTCTCTCAAGCCTTGGTTCCCTTCCATCAACCCTCTCTATAAATGATCTATTAGTGTTTTACCTACTTGGGTTAGATTTCCTAATCTACCTCTCCAATATTGGGAAAATTCTTTCTTTGAATCTATTGGAAATGTTATTAGTAAGATCATTATAGATTATGCTTCTTATCTAATCTATGATCACCCTATGTTTTCCTAAATTTTTACGGATATTGATACGTCAAAACCTTTTTTTGGAGAGGTTACCTTGATTTTTGGGGATAGATAATGGTCTCATGTTTTTAATTATAAGGGTCTTCATTTTAGCTACAAGAGATGTTTTTTTATTGGTCACCTAGTTGTTGATCGTCAAAAATCTTGTCATAATGACATGACTTGGTGGAAAGTTGTTCTTTGTCAGCATCTTATTGTGCAAAAAATTTTTAATCTCGAAGATGATTCTGCAAATGAGAGTTTGGTTTGAAGATTGTGGTTAGCTCTGATGTTCCTAATGTTTGAAGTTGGTTTCGGTGTCTGTAGAAATTTTTGAGATTCATTATGGTCTTATTGAATAGTGTGTGAAATTGAATATGCCTCTAGAACCTAATTTGGCTTGACCACTTTCTGATCTAGTTTTGGTTTTTTCTCTAGTCTCTCTTCCTTTCAAGCCCTTATTCATTGGTCCTTCTACTTCCCCTTGTTTTATACATTTGGAGGATAACCTTTTTTGAATGGTTCTATAGCATTGGAAGAGAGGTCTTCCTAAGTATAACAATGTCTCTCTATCCCTAGTTAAGGATGCTTGTGGTGGTTGAAAATTTCCAAAGGTGGTTTAGTTTCCATTTTTTGGTTCTTACCATTGTTTTTTTCAGTGACCTATTCTTCAGGCATTTATAAAGAGTTTCAAGGGCCCTTAAAAACTTATGAGTGCTTGGTTGCTTGTTGGTTTGTAGAAACTAGCTTTCTTTTGTATGGTTGATAGTTGTTGTTTAGAATTAATTATATTTTACTTCAATATTTTTTCTTTCTAAAGGGTGTTGGGTTACTTCAAAACTTCTTTTACCCTTAATAAAAAACTAGTGGTTAGAAAATGATGAGTGAGAGTATCAAAATTTCAAATTGAGCTTTTAAATTTTAGGGGTCAAATCTACATGTTCAAGATCAATCTCACACCCATGTGATAAGGGAATGGTAAGAACAAGGTGGGAGGTAAATATATAGAATATGGAGTGATGACATGTAACTGATTGAATGTTTGATAAATGTTAAGTTGAAGATAATGCAAGACATTAAATCAGTTAATGGTTTGTATTGTCATTGATGTCAACTTGATATCATATGTACGGTCATGTATATACTGCCAAAGACTTCAGATAATCAATGGAACAAGGTTAAGCTTTTAGTAATGCATAAATGTCAAGTATTCACCAAATGACAGACAACACCGATAGAACACACACCATCGGTAAAGGCAAAGAAGAAAAGTCATAGTGATACCCGACGAGAAGAAGACAGTGTTTCCTGACAAAGAAAAACCACAGGATGCCTGACGAGCTAAAAATAGAGTTTCCCGATGAGTAAAATCTAATGATTCCCAACGGATGGAGATCTTGAAGCTAACAAGAGTCACATCAATGGAACTGACAGTTTTCACTGACAACTAGCTATAGAGTTGACCAATGGAACAGAGAGTTCAGAAAATGACAAAATATCTAGCTGCCAAGAGTTAAAGATAGACTTGAGTGGTTGTTTTCTTTGTTTTATTCAACCAAAGTTAAGTAATTGATTTAAAGCTGATTTATACAGTTGCCAAAAAAATAACTACAAGATAAATCAGGAGTTATGCTTTAAATCAAATTGGCTAGATTGTTTTTCACGCCAAGAATTGAGAATTAAGAAACGGTGAATATCATGTCTATATAAGAGACAAGCTTAATTCATTTCCATATGCATGGAAGGGGAGTGAATAGAAAGAGGATGCTAAAGAGAAACTGATGAAGAAGAACTTCATACAGTCCTGATCAATCAAGCAGAAGGAGAGCTAAGGAATTTTGTAGACACCGACGAATAGTGAAGCACAACATCACAGAGAAGAAAGTGTGGAGAACAAAGAATTTAATTGATATATTGATCAGAGAGGTAATGTACTTAAATAGATCTAAAAATCTGTAATTCAAAGTTGCATTAGAAAAATGTCATAGTGTTTCAGTTTAAACATTGAAGCATCAAGTCTCTTAACCGAGCAGGAATTAACAATCTTCTATATATTGAGGTACATCCCAAGGAGTGCCAAAAAGGTTGATTCATGAAAGTAGCATTGGACTTGCACAATACCTATTGACAGTCTAAGAAGGAGGCTGATTCAAGGATGGTAGAAATAGATGCCCGATAGTAAGTGAAAACCTCTATGTATAAAATCCTCTAACAAGGTCACACTTAACAGTGTGTTTGTAACCTTTAACAGGGTTGGTTCCTAACAGGGCTCACTTCAGAAGAGTAAAAATTTGGGGTACTGGTCCCAGTGGTTTTTTCTCTTAACAAGGTTTTCACGTTAAAATCCATGTGTTATGTGTGTATGGTTTATTAATTTATGTGTGTATGGTTTATTAATTTACTATTTTACATTTCACATATGCATTTATGGGTTGATCAGTATGCTCTACTTATTTACTGAATTTCGGTAAATAGTTTTACTGCTTATCAGTAATCAAGGAGAATAAGGACAGAAAAGGAAAACTGACAAACAACTAATCATTATAAGTATTTTATGGCATGCATCTTGTAGGGACATAATAATCTAAGGTTTATTTGATTGGTGGTAAATAGTTGAAGGATAAATTTTGAGGCCATTGATTCACCCCCCCTCTTAGTTATTACTAATAATTGGTATCAGAGCTTGTGTGCTTAGAAGAAAGGTTTCAAGACCTAAGTCAGGATCACAAGATGAATAGATGAGATGTGCCCAAGTTGAACAAAGACAACTTTGCTTCATGGAAAAGAAGGATAAGACTCCAATTTTCAGGTATTGGTAATGATGTTACTCAATTCCTAGATATTGAATGTGTTTCCTACAGGAGTACTAATAGTAGATCAATTGAGAGAGAAGCATGAGAATAACTGCATGGTTATAGAGATTTCTTCCTCACTCTCTGATGCTGAATTTGAATATGTGAAGGATTAAAAAACTACAAAGAAGATGTGGGACAAACTGAAGCTTGTACATGTAGGTGATACAAATATTCTGAGAGCCAAGGTAGAAAGCCTTAGAGGAAATTTTGATGACCTCAAAATGAAAGAAGGAGAAAATATCACACATTACAACACAAGGATAAAAGTAGTCAATGTTATACAAGGTGTTGGAGGTACACTTGAAGAGGAGACAGTGGTAAGTAAAATCTTAAGAACCTTATTGCCTGTATATGCTATTAGAGTTTCTTCCATTCAAGAAATGAGAGCAATAGCAAACAATACAGTTACTCTTGATAGTTTAGTTGGTAGACTGATTTCATTTGAGATGAATAACTTTGACAATAGTGTCTTACCAAACTTAGAGTCTGCATTTAAGTCTTCTATGAAAATAAGCAAATCAAGTCATAGAAACTCATCTAGAAGAGACAGTGAAAGTGAAAGTGAAGAAGAAGATCTAGATGAAATAGAAGCACTTATAGCTAGAAGAATGCAGAGAGGCAAAGGTAAATACAAAGGCAAGTTACCACTTGTATGCTT
>MU225683.1:30550-44648 GCA_018584345.1 Thuja plicata | reverse complement strand
GGGGTGATGATCCTGGTCCCGGGGGTGCTGGCGAAGGGGTTAGGACCAAAGGTGGCCAGAGTGGGGGTCATACTAGTGCTCCTACAGTTGGGTTGGGTGCCATTTTGGAGGAGGAGGAGGCACCCCAGTTAGTTTGGAGGGTGCGCAAGCGAACAGATGCAATTTTGGCTCCCAGACATGAGGATAGGATTATTATTAAGGATGTTGATGTGGAGATTGGTGATATAGATGTGGAGGATCTAGATGAGCAGAGTGCGGAGACAGGTTCCTCTGGGGATAGTGGTAGTACTAGGAGAAGCACAGGGGAGAGTTCAGAGAGTTCAAATGATTCTTTGGTTCTTAGGCATAGAGGAGGTGAGGGACTGGGAGGCTAGGCGGATGAGGGGGACATGGATGTGGCTATGGGAGGTATGGATGATGATCCCTTAGAGGTGGAGTGCCTCACCCAATAGGTTTAGGACCTTCAGGTCTGACTTGCCCTATTTGATGCACGTGCTATTGCTTTAGAGGCTCGGGTTACAACAGCTGAGTCCCGAGAGTGACAAGCTCGAGCCGAGGTCCGCTCATTCATAGAAAGTGTATAGGATGTTACACATAGAGATATTCTAGATAGGTATTACAGATCTGGGTGAGATTCTCAGAGGGAGATTGATTACTGGAGATGGCATTATGAGGGCGCAGTTTTGACAGAGCAGAGAGTGCCTAGCTACACCGCTTCCCAGAGATTGAGCCGAGCCCAGCGTTCCTAGAGTAGTGGTATTGGAGTGCCCATTTCATCTCATAGACCACCGTATGATATGCCACCCCCTTGTCCACCTCCTAGTGAGGGTGGGGGTAGCACATGTTGATTCTATTATGTACGATGTACCATTTTTGCAATGATGCCATTATATACACTTTGAGTAGTACCATTTTTGTATCTTGATACACTGATATTTATTGATATACATGTTGATTACCTTCTTTGATCAGACTTGTGACTCTTCATAGTACTCAAATATTTTGATTTATATGAGATGCAGCTATTGTTTTTGATATGATGTGCCATTGTTTACTTTTCTATATGTATGATTCTACATTAGTTGGTGGTTTAGATGATGAGATGTATATGCAAATGTGTTTCTATTATGCAGACTCGTATATGGATGTTTTACTTTTCCTATGTTACTGACATGCTCATGCAAGATGGTAGATATGAAATGTATGTTATATGACATGCTTATGGATGCATGTGTTTTTATGATTTATCATGTATGCAAACTACCATGGTTTTTTACTTTTCTGATGCACTTAATGAATGAATGCAATCTACTATGCACAAAATATCTGAGTAATGCATGTTTTAGTTAGAAAGATGTTAGGTTGGATAGATGTGCTCTGAGATTGATCTAATAGAATGTAATGATAGAAAAGTTTTCTTTTTGCATTTTTGGATAGATATGATCTGGTAGAAAGGATGAATGTCCCAAGTCACTACCCCTATTTCCAATATTTGTCATCATTGCATCTTTTTTGTATTTTCTGATATTCTGGAAGAGCGTCAAATGATCCAGATCACATACCACCTGGATATCACCATGACCTCTTGATAGCAGAAGGAGTAGAGAGATTGAATAGAAAGAGACCCATAGTGCACCCAAATATTGACCATCTGGGTTCGACTATGTTCCCTGTTTGAAAAGAAAGAGAGCCAAAAGCACCCAGATATTGACCATCTAGATACCACTTGTCCTCTGAATTAATCTAAAACAAAGAAACCAAGATAGAACTCCTATGTACCCAGAGTCCATCTAGATAACACTGTGAGCTCTTGATTTCTGAAAGGGAAATCGAAGAAAACAAGATAGAACTCCTACACCCCTAGAGTCCATCTGGATAGCATTGTGAGCTCTTTGTTTGCAACAGAAAGGGAAAGACCATAGAAACCAAGATAGAACTCCAAAGTAACTCAGAGTCCATCTGAATAGTGCTGCGAGCTCTTGGTTCTATAAAGAAAACAAGCAAAATAAAAGAGAAGGAATGTCCAATTCTTCCCAGGGTTAACCTCAGACCGTGGAACTGTGCGGCTGCCAGATAAGTGACAGTGCCTACCGCATTTATCCTAAATCATCATGGCCCTAAAATCAAAGTGAACATTCAACAGACAACAATCAAAGAAAATAAATCATGATCTATCATAGCTACTCTCTTCACATGGTGGATCCTAGAGTAGTGTAAGAACATAAACCCAAAATATAGACTGACATCTAACCGACTTGACTAACCTAGTCAACATTTTTGTATGGTTCCTTGATGTAGTTGGATTCTCTTGATTGGCTCAAACTCTTTGGATAGGCTTGATTGGCTTGATTTCTTTGATCATGTTGGCAGTTGATCAAGCTATGTCAGATGTGCCCAATGCTTGTTCACAAAGCTCATGATTGTGACAGTATTGATTGATAGATTTGATTGCTTTGATCATGTTGGCAGCTAATCAAGCTCTGTCAGATCTACCCAATGCTTGTTCACAAATCTCATGATTGTGACAATTGATAGCTTGGATTGCTCGCCTGTTGCTTGCTGATTGAATTGATAGATTGACAATGTTGTGTCAGATGAGCCCAATGATGATATGAAAAGCTCATGATTGTGACATTTGATTGACTAGGCATGCTTGCCCCATGCTCTCATGATAACCGAGTTGGTTTTATTGCTTTGGGATTTTGCAATTTTTAAATGTTTTTTTGATGAAGATTGATTTTATCTTGATTTTTTGATCTTTTTAGGATTTTTGAGGACATTTGGAATCGCCCCCTATTCTGGTGGACCAGTATTAACCACGGGTAAGTGCTTGGTGCTCAGAGGGGATCGTGCTTCTGGATATTGCTTGGGATAGTCAGTCTTGTATTTTGAAGTGTGCTCAAGTTTTTGGAGCTCATTGATGGTGAAGTTGGATTTGAACACTTAGCGCTTGTTTGCCAGGTTTTCACCAAGGTACCTACTCAATAGCGCCTGATTTCCAGGTTTTCACTGAGAGAGCAATTTTATTTCTCTTTACTTTTTTGCTTTTTTACTTTTTTGATTATCGCCAAGGTGCCTGATTGCCAAGTTTTCACCAAGGTAACTTTTGTATTTTTTATTATTATTTTTTTGATTGTCGCCAAGGTGCCTGATTGCCAGGTCTTCACCAAGGTAACTTTTGTATTTTTTATTATTATTTTTTTTATTGTCGCCAAGGTGATTGATTGTCAAGTTTTCACCAAGGTAACTTTTTTATTTTTTTTATTTTTTTGGTATTTTCTGGATATGTAGATAAATTCCCTAACCATACAGACCTTTAAGGGTAGAACCTCTTTAGGTGCATGTTGTTGATGTAGCCAGGGAGCTGATCTCCTTTAGGTGTTGCTAGTATGAATTCCCCACTCTGAGTAGAGCTGATAATAGCAAATGGTCCTAACCAGTTAGGCTCGAACTTTCTAGGTTTGACTCACTCTGCTTGATTCTTTTGATTTTCCATGAGGACAAGGTCTCCTACATCAAATGTTCGTGGCTTCACCTTCTTGTGATAGTTCCTTCTAAGGAAATTTTGATAACCTTGTAAGTGGTCGAAGGCATGCTGCCTTCTTTCATCTAGTAACTCTAGTTCACTGAGCCTTGCTACTCTATAGTCTTCATCTGAAACTGGTTTCTTCAATGATATCCTCAGGGATGGGATTTATACTTTGAGGGGTAATACTACCTCTGATCCATAGACTAGGGAGAAAGGAGTTTCTCCTGTAGGTGTTCTCACACTAGTTATGTATGCCCATAATGCGGGACTAAGTTGTAAATGCCAGTCTCTCCCTGAATTGTTCACTATTTTCTTCAATATTTTCAAGATTGTTTTATTTTTAGCTTCGGCTTGGCGATTCCCTTGAGGGTAATAAAATGAGGAGAACCCTTGTTTGATGTGGAACTGTTCACATAGGTCTTCAACATCCTTGTTCTGGAAAGGTGTACCATGATCCGTCAGGATTGTTTGGGGGATCCTGTATCGACAGATGATGTGGTTAAGTATGAACATCGCTATTGGCTTTCTAGTGATGTAAGTGAGGGGAATTTCTTCCACCCACTTGGTGAATTATTCCATTGCTGCTATGATGTACTTGTGTTTGTTTGTTGAAGAAGGTGTGATTTCTCCCACTAGGTCAAATCCCCACATTGAAAATGGTAACGGTGATGTGATGGGACTTAGTTCCTGGGCTGGTACATGGCTAAGGTCTCCATGAATTTGACACTGTCTACACCTTTGAACATGATTGTGTGCATCTGTCTCTATTATGGGCCAATAGTATCCCATGCGGATTATCTTCTTAGCTAAGTTGTTGCCACCTTTGTGGGTTCCACAAATCCCTTCATCTACCTCGTACAAAGATTTCTAAGATTCCATGGAAGTGAGACATCATAGTAACATTCCATCTAGACTTCGTCTGTATAGAGTAGTCGAGAGGATGGTATACCTAGAGGCTTGGTAGATGAGGGCTTTTCTTTGGTACCATGGGGATTCAGGACCAACAAGGACACACGCTAATTCTATGATAGATTCCTGATGTGATAGCACCATGAGTTTCTCCACTAGAAACTAGAATTTTGTTTCGTTACCTGGCATATCTATCAGTGATGCTATGGTAGCCATCACATCTACAACATTGTTTTATGCTCGTGGGACATGCTCAAAGAGAATGTAATGGAACTTACTGCGCAGTTGTTCCATCTGTGCTCTGTATGGTATGAGATTCTCATCTTTGGTCATATAATCATTGTTGACCTGACTGATGACCAACTATGAATTGCCAAAGACTTTAAGGTTCTTGATTCTCCATTGAATGGCTATCTTTAGACCGATGACCAATGCTTCATATTCTACTACATTGTTGGTGTATTGGAAGTTAAGTCTGAAAGACTTTGGAATTGTATCATGATATGGAGTGATAAGAACTATCCCTGGCCCCACACCATGCTTTGTACATGATCCATCAAAATAAAGTTGCCATACCTCGATCACCGGTTGTAGTGTCATGATAGATTCGTCAGGAAAGTCAGAGATAATAGGCTAGTGGTCTTGAATTGGTGCCTCTGCTAGTTGATCTACTATCACTTGTCCCTTGATATCCTTTCTATCTATGTACTCAATGTCAAACTCACTTAAGATCATTACCCACTTTGCCAGTCATCCCATGAGCGCTTCTTTTCTTAGGAGGTACTTGAGAGGATCAATATGTGCGGCCAATTTTGTTTGGTGACTCAACATATAGTTTCTTAGCTTCTGGGAAGTGAAAACAACTGCCAGACATGAATTCTCAATTGGTGTATAGTTTAGCTCATATCCAACCAAAGTCTTTATGAGATAGTAGATGGCCCTCTCTTTTCCTACATCATCATGTTGTGCCAAGAGTACACCTAATGTTGATTCCATCACTGAGATATATAGAAGAAAAGGTCTACCTTCTAGTGGTGGTACCAATATAGGAGACTTAAGAAGGTAGTCTTTGAATATCTGAAATGCCTATTCGCATTGCTCTGTCGATATGAACTTGATGTCTTTATGCAATAGGTGCTCAAATGGGTGGCACTTGTCTGCCAGTTGAGCTATGAAGTGTTTGATCGATTGGAGCCTTCCTTGTAACCCTCTTAGTTGTCTCAGGTTCGATGGTGGAGGCATATCCAATATTGCTTTGAAATTTTTTGGATCCACTTCGATTCCTCTGTGTGATACTATGAACCCCAGTAATTTTCCCGTTGTGACACCGAATGCACACTTTTTTGGGTTTAGACAGACTTTGAATTCCTGCATTCTGTCAAAGATGGGTCCCAAAAATTGTAGATGATCCTTTCAAAGTATTTATTTGGCTAGTATGTCATCCACATAGTCTTCCATTGTCTTGTGGATGAGATCATGAAATATAGTCCTCATAGCCCTTTGATATGTCGCTCCAACATTCTTTAGACCAAACGGCATGACATTCCAACAATATGTTCTCCAAGGACATGTGAAAGCTATTTTGTGTTGGTCCTCTGCCATGATCCTTATTTGATTGTAACCTGAAAAGCCATCCATGAGTGATAGAATTTGATGTCCGACAGTTAGGTCTACTATCATATCAATGTTTGGTAAAGGAAAGTCATCCTTTGGACATGCTATGTTGAGATCCTGGAAGTCTGTGCAAATCTGTATCTGACCACTATGCTTTGTAACTGGTACCAGGTTAGATATCTAGTCTGCATATGGTATAGGTCTGATGAATTTAGCATCCAGGAGATTTTTCAGTTCTGCCTTGACTAGAATTGCAACGTGAGGATGCATCTTTCTCAGCTTCTGTTTGACAGGTTTGGCATTGGGTAGCAATGGGAGATGGTGTAGCACTAGCTCTGGATCTAATCCTAGCATATCTAAGTAGGACCATGTGAAATTGATCATTCTTGCCTTGAAGAAACTGATGAACTGTTCTCTCTCCTTAGGAGTGAGTGATTTCGCCAAGTATATGTTCCTTGGGTTCTTGTCATCTCCCAAGTTGATTTCCTCTGTTTCTTCTACTAATAATGTTTATTTCTCCCCTGTTAAGGGGAGGAGTTCCTTCTTTCCATCTCCTAGCACCTTAGTGAGGTTTTCGCTAGAAGATACGTCTTCTTTTATCTTTTTATTCTTTTGTTTTTTTTTCTTTTGTGGACTGGAAAGAGGAGCTTCCTCCCTGAAATATGCTGCTCTTTCTAGGTTAATAAAGAATCTTTCCTTGTGATCTCCTAATGGAATTCCTTCCCTTAGTCCCATGAAATGAGCTATTGCCTCATCATTCTCGAAGACATCTAGATCAGGTGGCCCTTATTGATCCCACTCTATAAGCTCAACATGTACAAGACAGACACTTTCACAACTGTTTGGCTCTAGTTGACTAAATGGGGCTGCTGATATGGTGCCTACAAAATTGGACTGTGATGTAGACATACCACTTGAGGTTTGATAAATGACATGTTTGTCTATGCAGGGTTGTTTGGTAATGGTCAATTGGTCAAATAGGTCTGCTAGATTTATGATAATGTTAGCCCGAGGGGAAAAATATGGGATTGATAGTTCAAAGTAGTGGAGGGATCTCCACTCATACTCATGGGAGTCAGTCTCAATAGAATTTTCGTTCGATGTCTCACTTCCTTAGTTATTGTCAATTGCTATGTGTAGATTTATTTGGGATTGTGTGGTTCCCTCTTCGGCGGGAAACAATTGTGCTAATATGTTGCTTATTAGGACATGCTCTGTGTTGTGCCCCTGGTGTATCTTTGCTACTTGCTCTTGATTGACTTGAATGTCTTGGATCACATGAATAGTGCTTTGTTGTCCATATCCCAAACCTCTTGTGTTTCTCTGGGTTGGTGGAAGAGGAAATTCATATATGCCTTGTTGTCTTGCCCCCAGCCCGATTGTACCATCGTACCCAAATCTTTTTATCATTGTGTAACTTTTACCATAGTTTGAAAAGGGTAGTGGAGGCCAAAATGTCTCAGGGGAATCTTGGTATAACCAGGTATTGATGTCTTGTTCAAAAGGATTTTCTTCTGCTATGTCTCCCCACCGGACAAAGGTTGTGGGTGGACATCTGAATAGAATAGGCTGCAGAGTTTCTGTTACAATAATAGGTTGTGGCATGCCATTAGTTCTTGGGCTTTGAGGCATGTGCGTGATGGTAAAAGCTTCTTCATATCTATATTCACCACAACCCTTGTCCGTGATGGATATCTTTCTTGCTTTCTGTGTGATATCTTTAAGTTTTTAATCTAAAGAGGATGAGATGCTTGCATCTTGTTTAATGACTATCTTTCCTACTACTCATGTGACATCCTTGGGATTCGAATCTGAAGAGGATGGGATGCTTGCATCTTGGTTTGATGGTACCTGGTTATCAGTTCTGATTTGGACCGTGTTACAATATTGGAAGGGATTGGGATCTCCCTCTATGATGATCTCCTCTCCTTGGTGAGGGAACTTGATGCATTGATGGTATGTCGAAGGTACAAATTGCATTTTATGTATCCAAGGTCTCCCTAGTAACATGTTGTATCCCAAATCAAGGTCTAAGATTTGGAAGGGTGTGTTTTTTACCACAGGACCAATTCAAATAGGTAGAATGATAATACCCTTAGAGGACCTTTCCTCTTCATCATAGGCTCTGATATTTATCCTCCTTGTGACATCAATGCTTGATTCTGAATATCCTAGTTGCTTGATTAAATTTAGAGTACATATGTTTAACCCATCTCCACCATCAACAAGGACCCTACAGACAGTGCTTTTGTGGATCTAGGCAAGTAGGTGTAGAGGAAAATTATGCAGGGGTTTATGCAGTGGCACATCATGGTCTGTGAATGTGGCATGTTTGTTAGCTTCTATATGGTTGACCATCATTTGGAATATCTCGGGTGTTATGTCCCTTGGGACAGCTGCATTCTGAAGTGCTTGGTCAAGTGTCAGTTTATGCTGTGGAGATATGCGCAATAGGTCAAACATGGAGATCTGGGTAGGTGTGCACTTTAGTTGGTCCACTATGCTTGTTTGTGGATCTGAGTTTGCTAGAGGATTGGCTAATGTAGTAGTTGAGGATGGTACTCCTTTCAAGATGACTCTAGTGCGACGCATTGTTACAGCACAATTGTTACCTTGTTCTTTGATAGTGATTGTAGCCACATGGCTATCTGAAGGTTTGAGGCAATTGATAACATTATCACTATTGGCATATGTATAGTTAACTTGTTTTGTTTGTCCACCAGACCCAGAGGCTTTTCCCTTGTTGTGATAATGAAAGGTACCATTGAATATAGTGTGATTAGTTGTGCCTTTGGTTTGAGTATTCATCACATCAATGATCCCTATGTCGATCAGATCTTGGATAGCATCTTTCAATCGATAACAGTTAGCTGTTTTGTGCCCTTTCACCCGATGAAACTCGCAGAAATATTTTTCATTATACCACCTTGGTTTCTTTTCATCTTGTTCAAAGTCTTTGATTTCTGGGAGAGTGATAGTGTTTGATTGTATCAACTTGCATAAAGCTGATTCTATCGGCTCTCCTAATGGTGTGAAATCTCATTACTGGAATTCAAACCACGGTTTGCGTTGATTCTATTGTTGAAAGTTTGACACAACGACCACTTGTATAGGGGGAGGTTGGTTTTGGGTGTATTCTTGTTGAGTGGGCCCTGTGGGTTTTTGGTTTGTGACAGGTGCACCTTGTAGTGACACCTTGGGTTGTGCGTAGTTGACTATCTTCACATCAATGACACCATCGCTAGTGACATTTTTGTTTTTGTTCCACCACTTAGCTTTTTTCGTTGCATTCTTATTCATATTCATTTGTGTGGGATCTGCAAGGATTCCTCATTTCACTAAATTCTACTCACAACGAACTCCTCTTTTGATGAGTTGTGTGAAGTTCATAGCTAACTGTAACTCTATTGTGAATGACATGTCTGGAATTAGGTTGTCAACAAACATGACTATTAAGTCTTGTTTGGGCACATCATATGTTATATGGTTTTTTGTATTCCTCCATCTCGGTAGGAATTTCACAAAAGACTCTCCATCTTTCTATTTGATATCGCAAAGGTCCTTGATGCTGACCTTGTGCTCGATGTTATGATGGAAGTGAGCTATGAACTTTTCAGCCAATTCTCCCCAAGACTGAATGCCATGAGGTAGATGTGAGAACCATTCCATTTCTGGTTTGGCCAAGCTTTGTGGGATTAGTTGCATTAGATATGTCTCATCATGAGCGATTTCGACACAAATAGCAAAAAAATATTGGATATGTTCAATAGGGTTGGTATTGCCCCTATATTTCTCAAATTTTGGTACTGAGAAATGGTTTGGGAATGGAGACCTGTGAAGAGAATGGTCAAAGGGGTATGGGTATAAATCCTCTACGGTATAGGATTTAGTTTTCCCCTAATTTTGCATATCCATCATTTGGGTTTGAAGGGTTTGCATATATTGCATCAACATGTCTGTTTGATATTAAGGCTGGTGCATGTGGACATTCCTTTGTTCCGTGGTGGGTATGAGGCTATGCCTCTGTGTCCCTTGAGTAGGACCATATGATTTCATCCTAGGGACTTGATATTGATTCCCCACTGAATGATTTTTAACTAGAGGGACATGAGTAACCCATGGTTGGTTTTGATGCATTTGTTGTTGTGATTGAAACTGGGGTTGATACTACTCGGGTTGGTATTAATATCACTGAGGTTGGGTTTGAAACTGGGGTTGATGTTGCTGACGTTGGATTTGAGGCAACTGAAGCTGGGGTTGTTGTTGCGGGGGTTGGAACTGAGGAAACTGAAGCTGGGGTTGTTGTTGCGGGGGTTGAAACTGAGGCAACTGAAGCTGGGGTTGTTGTTGCGGGGGTTGGATTGGTGTCAGAGTGGGCAAAGATGTAGCCTTGGGTGGGCCTTGACTGTAAGTCAATCTTGCAGAGATGGATCCCTACGGGCATGAGGTGTTGATCCCAAGACTAGTGTGAATTGACTACAGCAGTGGCATAGTTTCAGAGTAGTTGGTGTTTGGTGGGATGGAAGGCATAGCATGAGAGCTTGATTGTCCTGGCCATGAGACCAAAGGTGGAGGCATACTAGTGACCATAGGTGCACTTAGTTTGATTGGATACAAGATGTGCTAGCCTGGGTCGGGTCATTGGTTTGATTGGATACAGTCTGTGTCAATGTGGGTAAAACCAATGGTGGAAAGATTTGTCACACAACAAGTAGTATCTGAGGAGTTTGAGTAGTGTTTTGACCTGCGAGAGGGTTTTTGGGCCATATAGTTGATACATTGAATTCAGCGGGGAGTTTGACTCCCTTCTTTATTAGCATGGCCAAGTAACATTCAAGATTCCTCTCTAAAACAGCGTCAACTACTTTCATGGAGTCAGCATCTTGTTCCACATCTTCAAGTTCTTCTTCTATGATATCTTGGAAAAAAGCTGCCCCATGGGGTTGTTCAATGAATAGAGCAGAACTGGTGTTCATGAAGGGATTGTTCTCTTGCTCTGTTTCCCAAGTGGGGAAACTATTGATATATGACTCATTAGGTTGAGTTCTAGCCTTAGACCTTGTGTAAGGTCCTCCATGAGGTGTTTGAGACATAGTGTGGTCAAGGTTTTGTAACTAAAACAAGTGATATAAAGTAAACAAGGAAGAAGATCCTTTCTGAGGAAGTCCGAGTTATGTTTTGGACAAGGGTAATTCTAGGGACAGATTTTGATATAACTTGATCTCAAAGTGGTGATGATAAAAGATAAGATTTTCCAACCTTTGCCTTGGACAAAGTCACTTTAATAAAGATGATGATGTTTGATATGATGAGATCAAGGTATTTTGAGTCTGAGCTTTTGAACTAACAATGTTTTTGACAATAATCATGCTTTTATGGAGAAAGGGTAATCTTTAATGTTTAGAGATTCACACAATGTTCTTCACGTTTTCCTGGGATAGACACTAGTTTTTGACACCAGATGAAGAATTCTTTCAAGGTTTTAGGTCAAAATAGGACTATAGTATATCTGGTCAATTGCGGTATAATTTCACATATTGCGGTAAAATAACTGGTCGATTACGGTAGTTTATCACCAATTATGGTAATAAACGCAACAATTACAGAAATAAATGAATCAACTATGACAAACTTCCTTCAATTGTAGCATAATACGGGCAATTGCGGTAAAGGAGGAGCAGTCTAAAAAAGACTAGAGGATAAGTATCACTGCTTGATATTTTTGAATTCTCTGGAACAATGCTTCTGATTTGCAAGATAGTTGACGTTGACAACCCTAGACTTTAACACGTTTGACTTGTTTTGACAGTTTGGATGTTTTATTTTGCATTTTTAGAAACTAATCAAAGGAACAAGCATAATAGACACTGTGTTTTGAAGAAGGAAGACTAAAATTGTGTATGTTCTACAACTTTTACAAGTTGCAAGGTTATCACGAGGTCTCAACAATGAATAGTCAGATTAATCTAGGTCAATAGCTTCAGAATACAATGTTATAGGCCCAATGCTTGAATTTTTGTTAGCTCACACAACAATTGTCATGCTACTAGGACACGAAGGTCCACGACATAGGTGCCCATGTTTTTTCCATTTCCAGGTATTGTTGCCATGGAGTGAAGATCTCTTTCACTACACAAATACTATGGGACACATATGTTGGGAATCTTGGAGGGAAATTCTGCAACCCCTTGCACTATAATAAGGTATCTATTTAGAGGTAAAATGGGTTGGCCTCTATTTAATCAAGGTTGTAGTAAGGGTCTGTGGCGTCTCTCCAATCAGTTTGTACGTGCGTGACTCACTTAAGAGCCTAGTTGACCATGCTGGCTCCTTAGGGATATTCACCTGATCCAGACTATTATCAACATGCCTCGCTTGAGCTTGGCTAGATAAGATGGAACTTTGGTTTGCACCTTATTTATATACCGATCGAAAGGATTACCAGTTTAAGGTCATTCTCTGAGGAAGAAATGCATTCCCCGGACAGGCCTTTCTAAAAAAGTATAAAGGTTTGTAATCTAACAGTTTATGCAAGTGCACCCAAAACTCAAGACACAAGGTAAATTGATTAAGCTCCAAAGTTTGAAATGTGAACTAAGCTACACCACCATACAAGCACCAGTGTTCAATTTTAAGCCCAAAAGTATGTGTTGATTGCTTGTTCAATTTTAATGCAGCAAATTGAGAGATTTTTTGCCTTTGTTCAGTTTTAATCCTCACATCAATTTTAAGCCCAAATCCAAAATATGAGGTGTGATATATTTTGCAAGCACTGTTCTTTTTAAACCCAAATTGACAAATGAATTCCTTTTAGTTTGCTTTGTTTAAACAGGTTAGTACCAAAAAAGGATTATTTGCAAAATGAGAATATACGCAACTTTGAAATAACGAATGATGCTTACCAAAACTTACCCTTCTCTGTCCTCTATGATTTGATCCAATCCTGCACAGAAACTAAAAAAATGTCAAATTAGCAACAGATAGATGCAAGATTTGGATCTGATTCTGCAATATTTCTGCAATTGCGGCAAACTTCTGGCAACTACGGTAAACTTCTATCAATTGCGGTAAAGCATTGGCAACTGCGGCTAAATGCTTTCAATTACGGCATGGATCGGGCAACTGCGGCAAAATTTGTTCAATTGTGGCACATATCGGACAATTGTGGAAAAATACCCAAAGAATGAAGACAAAAATAGACAGAATAATACTGTGAAAGCCTGCAATCAATTGCGGTATTAAACCAGTCGATTGCGGCACAGTTTTTTTGATTGCGGTAAAATACCAGCAACTGCAAAATAATACAAAAGTCAAAGAAAAGTCAGATTTTTAAATTTACGACTGTACGGCCGTGGTTGATCAATCTGGTTCTTCGTCTGCAAGAGATATTTTGGCTATTTATTCATGTCTGGTTCACCAAAATCTACGCATCTCTTCTGTCGTGATCCATGGTTCCCAAGCTTTCCAAAGGTGAGGGTCAGTAGTAAAGGTTTCACAATTGATATAAACCAAATACCCAATACTACTAAAATGAATAACAATGAAACGTAATCAATAAAATGTACAAGCAAGAGAAAGGAACACAAATGAATGCAAACCCCACGATGCTTGAAGCTTCTATTGTTTCTCTCTACTCCTTCTGAAGCATTGTTATTGATGCTCAGTATTGGCAGGGCAACGTCTATGACTTGAGAAGTGTTGAGAAGTTGCTAATTGAAATGGGTGTGTGATCGATAGATGGCTTGAATGCTAGAACCAAACTAACGGAGTAATGGCACACGAGAGCTTGAAATCTTGGATCCTTCAAATGGTTATGAAGGGTTTATTATATAGGAATTGGTGATGAAATGAACAGTTGAGATCAATCCCAGAGATAGGGAGATGAACAGTTGAGATCAAAAGGAACTGGAGAGGTCCTTAGTAAACTCCACCTCTTCATTTGGTAAAGAGGAGATAGAGTTTGGTTGACTGAAGAGCTAATTGTGAGTTACCTTTTTGAACTGAAGAGGTGGGTGAAGTTACCCATGTGGACTGGAGAGATGGGTG
>MU225683.1:7867-30500 GCA_018584345.1 Thuja plicata | reverse complement strand
TATTTGATGAAATTAAATTAATTTAATTGGAAGAATTTAATTAGTAAGTTTAAATATTTGAATTTAAACTATAGGAAATTGAGTTTAATTAATTAATTAATGGTAATTAATCAATTAAAGATAATTATTTAAATAAAATTAATTATTTAATTTAATTTTGGGAATTTGATTAGATGATTTGGAGAATGAATTTAGAAGAAAATAGATGATTAATTAATGATTAAAAAATCATTAATTAATAGATGAAAATTAGTGTTTTAATGTAAAGTCGCAAGCCTGTCCATTTTAGGGTGTCTACAATTACTATAAGATATTATCTAAATAAATTTAAAGATTAAATAGAAATTGATATGGATATATAAAATTTATAAATACATTGATTAATACTATTAATGAATTTCCTAAAATAATGTATTATATTTTTATTTGAATAGTATAAACATCAAAATTGATGAAAGAAACAATCAAGACATATGATATGAATTAGAACAGTTATAAATAAATAATATTATCCTTACTTAAAATAAAATGATATAGATTTCTTAAATATCTAAGTTGAATTACTTAAAAATTATTTTATTCCTTAGGATTATTTAAAAATGATTTATAATTATTATTTAAAATATTTTGATTGTATTTGATCTTTATGTATCTTATCACATAATTTTTATCATGATAATATTAGGAAAACACTTCCTTAATATAATAGAACTTCAAAATTCAATACTTAATACAAAAAAGATTTATTGAAATGATAATGTAATATATATTTTGTTATGAACATAGATTTAATCAAATTCACACAAATTTCATACTTTCAATACGATTAACTTAGATATTTAGCCGAGAGGCTCTACAGTTGCAGTGAGGGGGCTAGAATATGTGAAATTAAAATATGAAATAAAAAATTTTAAAACTCTTTCGAACAATCTCATAAATTATGGAGTTAAAAATAAAATCTGAGTCATTCCTTTAAAAAAGGTCTCTTTTCAAAGATCTCTTTGGGACTTGGATTTAATCTGTATAGTTGCTTTAAAATATTTAATACTTTACATTGTAAACTAAAATATTTTCTTATTTTTTCTTTTTTAAACTGCTATAAACATGAGATGTCAATCTTCTGATTTTTTAAAATTTCCTTAAATTGTAGCCTTTGACAGTGAACTGAATCTGATTGGGATTTTGATATTGGATAATGATTATAATTGTTTCTGAGCAACTCCAAATTAAATTTGATTTACAGATTTAAAAAGGTAGAGACATTTAAGACATTTTGTGCAGTCATGAATATCTCTACTCAAAGATTTCAAATTCTTTGTTCATCTACAAGTAAGGATTGTTTTAATATTTGTAGTTGCATATACAGAGAAACGATTTTAATAAATTGTGAAGAATCAAAGATTTTGGAACCCACCCTCAAGGAGAACAGGGGATAGAGAGGTTACTAAGTATGTATATTTTTATTTTTATTTAATTTTTAAGTGGCTAGACCACTATATATATATATATATATATATATATACACACACACACACACACACACACACACATAGTAAAAGTAGCTAGGCCACGAAATATTTTATTAAGTATGTATATTTTTTATTTCTAGTGGTCTTGCCCGTTTGTAACATGTATAAATTGTTTAATATAACTTCTGTGAAGTTTTTATAGTTTTCTTCTCTGAGTATATATACCTATACAGTTGTTGTAAAGCTATAAAAGACTATAAAAAATAGAGAAATGAGAATAGCAGATTTAAATAGACAAACAAAGAATAGACACAACACAGATTTATCGTGGTTCAGCATAAAATCCTACATCCACACTGAGAGAAGAGAATACTTTATTATGTCAAAAGAGATTATGCAATACAACAACAACAATAATTAAGTAGGATGTTCGAATGAGAGAATTCAAAAAACCACCACTTGGAGGGAAAGATAATAAATAATATTCCCCAATTAAAGAAAACCGTTGGACTTTAACTCAACAATATCCCACCTGATGGCCAACGGACGCTGCTACTGATAAGCATTCCACTGCTCTTCTTTATGATTTATCTCTTCTTCACAAGTCCAAGAGAATTCCTAGCACATTCAAACTTCTCTTTGGGTACAACTTTGGTGAATATGTCAGCCGGATTGACCTTAGTGTCAATCTTAACAACCTTCAGCTTTCCTTCTTCGACCATGTGTCTCACGAAGTGAGCATGAATTTCAATGTGTCTGGAACATCGTTGAGATGCATGATTTTGAGCCATAAAAATGGCATTGCGGCTATCCATCACAGAATAAAACATAATCATCTTGTTGATACTTTATATCACCAAGTAGACGTTGCAACTAGATCATCTCCCGAGCACCTTCAGAAAGAGCCAAGTATTCAGCTTCAGTAGAAGAAAGAGCAATAGAGTGTTGTAGTCTCAAGGCCCATCTAATGGAAGCTCCAGCAAACATGAAAGTGTAACTGGTAGTAGACCTCCTTTTACCCAAATCTCTAGCAAGATCAAAATCCGTGAATCCTTGCAACTGTTTATTGTTGTCGGAAAAACATAAAACATAATCTGAAGTGCCTTTTAAATATCTTAGTATCCATTTAACCGCTTCCCAATTAATCTTCCCAAGATTTCTCATGAACCTACTTACTACTCCCACTGCATGGGCAATGTTAGGACAAGTGGAGACCATAGCATACATTATGCTACCAACAACTTATTTATAAGGAATGTTGTCCATGAATTCATTTTCCTCTTGTGTTTTTGGACACAATTCGAAAGACAACTGAAAATGTGAATCAAAGGGGGTAGAAACTATCTTGGAATCATTCATGCCAAATCTTTCCACAACTCTGTTAATGTAATCCTTTTGAGACAAAGTAATTTATTTCTTCTTTCTGTCCCGTGTGATTGTCATACCAAGAATCTTTTGGGCTGCCTCTAAGTCCTTCATGGAAAATTTACTTGCCAACTTGGTTTTCAGCTCACCAAGAATTTGAGAACTTGTGCCGGCTACCAACATGTCATCAACATATAAAAGAAGAATAAAGAATTCACCATTTGGAAGTTTCTTGTAATAAATACATGGATCATATTCACATCTTATGAAGTTTTAATCAACCATGAAGTGATCAAATTTCAAATACCACTATTGTGGGGCTTGCTTGAGCCCATACAAACTCCTTCTTAACCTGAAATAAAGATGTTCTTTCCCTTTGTCGATAAAACCTTGAGGCTGCTCCATATACAGCTCCTCATCCACATCACCATGTAGAAATGACGTCTTTACATCAAGCTTCTCCAATTCAATATCCCACACAGCTTTGAGTCCCAAAACAGTTTGGATGGTTGTCATTTTAACAACTAGGAAAAAAATCTTAGTAAAATCAATCCCTTCTTGATGAGCGTATCCTTTTACCACTAATCGAGCTTTATAGAATTTTGTACCACTGCCTTCATCTTTCAGTTTATATACCCACTTATTCTTAATTGGTTTCTGATTTGGTGGTAGAGAGACCAAATCCCAAGTTTGGTTACCTTCCAAAGAACTCATTTCTTCATTCATAGTAGTCATCCATTTATCCCTATCACTACTTAGACAAGAGGCTTTGTAAGTGGCCGATTCAACTTGCTCCAAAATTAATAATTCAGGCTCTGCATCTTCAGCAAATAACAATTCATACTCTGAGAATTTAGAGGGAATTCCTTTGTCTTGTAGATCTCCTCAATTCTGGAGTGGGACTTGAAATTGAATTTGATTTAGTACTGGTATAAGGCACATTATCAAGAGTGTTATGTTCTAGATTATTACTTTCCTCACCAATCCAAACACTTTCAGAATTATGTATTGAACCAGAGCAATTTCGATTACTTTGATGTATCTAGTGAGAAGTTTGAATATGATTTTATCCTGTATTAATGTCACTTTGTCAAAAATGATAGTCATCATAGGGAGAATTAATTCCTATGCTGCCCAAATGATGACCTTCATTTCTATTGGCATCTGATGTTGTTTTCATCTGTTGTTGTTGATGTTGCGTAGACTTGTAATTTCTAGCAGTAGGCATGTTGTGTGGGGGCAATGTAGCAGGCAGCGCATTTCCATGTGGGTCTTCTTGGAGGGGAGCAGCATGAAGTGAAGCAGTTTGGGGGGAAGCATGGGAGTAGATATCTCCCATGGGGAATCAACTTAGACTTCCCATGGGAATTAAGGAACCCATGGAAAAATTACATTGCCAATCAGAGGCAAAATGATACTCTGCACTGCCATGTGCTCTTGCATATGCAACTTCTTCATTAACTGAAGGCAATTCAATAACATTGTTATTTGGTGATAGAGAGCTGTCATTTTTGTCACTAACTAATTTATTATCTACAAAATGTGTATGAGAGGTAGAAAAATTAGAATTAGAGGATGGTGTCATGGATGGAATTGAGGCTAAAATAGAGGTGGGTGTCGTATGCAAAGGATGTGCTATGTTATAACCTTGGGAGTTAGATATGGGCTAAGAATTTGTAATATCAAACAAAGGAATATAATTAGTTTCATGTCCATGTGTTTCTTCTGAATTGTGTCCAAAAACACAAGAGGAAAAGGAATTCATGGACAACATTCCTTATAAATTCGCGGTTAGTAGCATAATGTATGCTATGGTCTCCACTCATCTCGACATTGCCCATGCGGTGGGAGTAGTAAGTAGGATCATGAGAAATCCTAGGAAGCTTCATTGGGAAGCAGTTAAATGGATACTAAGATATTTAAAAGGCACTTCAGATTATGTTTAATGTTTTGGTGGCAACAATAAACACTTGCAAGGATTCATGGATTCCGATCTTGTTGGAGATTTGGATAAAAGGAGGTCTACTACCGGTTACACTTTCATGTTTTCTAGAGCTTCCATTAGCTGGGCCTTGAGACTACAACACTATATTTCTCTTTGGAAATTACCATGGAACCTTTGGGTACCTTCCATGAATCTGCAAAGAAAAATGTATGGCAGCCTTGTGTATGCAACTGACTGATAGAAATCAGATTTCTTTTTAGCTTTGGAATATGATGCACATCTTTGAGAATCCATTGGCCTCCTCCTTCCAATGGAAAAACAACATCACCTTTGCCAATAATTTCACAATAATTATTATCACCCAAATAAACTTTTCCAAATTTGATAATTTGTGAGAAAATCCGTGCAAGTGGCATGAAAGGAGGCACCAGAATCCACGACCCAAGAATTTTATTTTGTGTCACTTACAGAAAGTACTAAAATACCATCATCCTTGTCATGTGCAATGTTTTCTTTGCTGTCCAAAGCCCTTTCTTATGCCTTTTTGTATTTGCGACAATCTTTCTTAACATGACCAGCTTTACCACAAAACTAACAACTATTTTGTCTACCTCTTGATTGTGATCTTCTTGCATATTGAGACCTCCAATTATTTTTGTTTCTTCCTCTATTATGGTTTCTTCCTCTATTATGGTTTCTTCCCATGTTTTCGGCACTCACCATTGTTAGAGATTCGCTGGTTGAAGACTCCATATTCTTCCTTCTCATGTCTTCACTGAGAAGAGTTGTTGAAACTTCATCGAATGATAAATTTTTTGTGCTTGATGGTGTTGTGCTAATAGAAGTTACAACTCCATCCCAGCTGTTTGGAAGAGAGCACAACAATAAGACAACCTTGTTCTCATCTTCTTGTTTCATGCCAACTGAGTCTTCTTGGCCGATCAATGTATTGAAATCATTGATATGATTCATTATGGCCTCATCTTCCCTCATCTTCAATTTGTATAGCTTCTTCATAATGAATACTTTATTTTTTGTGGATGCCATTGCATATGTGGTTGTGAGTTTGTCCCATACATCCTTTGTTGTTGCTTCATTTGCAACATTGTACAACACATTATCATTGAAAGAGAGAATAATTATTGCTTTGGCTTTATCATCCAGCAATTCTGAATCTTTGTTACTCATTGTGCTTGGCTTCTTTGTCTTCCCTTCGATTGTGAGTGTGAGGATTTTCTTGATCAGAAAAGATTACATTTGGATCTTCCATATTCCAAAGTTCTTTCCAGAAAATTTATGCACTCTTAAATCTTCCATAAATTTTGAAGAAATCCTTTCTATTTCTCAACCAACGGTTCTATCCCACTCTGATACCAATAGTAAAACTATAAAAAACTATAAAAATAGAGAAACGAGAATAGAAGATTTAAATAGACAAAAAAAGAATAGACACAACATGGATTTATCATGGTTCAGCATAAAAGCCTACAACCACACTGAGAGAAGAGAATATTTTATTATGTCAAAAGAGATTATGCAATACAACAGAAACAACAATTAAGTAGGCTGTTCGAATGAGAGAATTTGAACAGCCACCACTTGGAGGGAAAGATAATAAATAATATTCCCCAATTAAAGAAAACTGTTGGAATTCAACTCAACAATTACAAAGAATGTAAAATTGTTTCTAGAAATATAAATTGAAATTTCTCATTGTTGAGTGTGATATGGTATCTAAGCATGGAAACTATTAGAATGAATTTTCTAATCCATGAAATTCTTAATTTGTGAAGTTTCATTTTGAATTTATATGAATCTTTCTACAAGGAGATGCTTGGTTAAGCGGTTTTGATTAAATTTCAGAGCTTTTAAAAAACTTAACCTCACACAGGAAGATTTGAAGGCCATTTTTAAATCTATCATGTGATTTTTAGGAGGTGTCAATATCATTTTTATTTGAGGCATTTGTATCGATATGGCTTTGAACTAGAATAAACAGTTTCTATGTAATGGTGTATTTAGGTAATGGTGTGATATTTTTTTAAATGGTAATTTTATTGTTCTATATTCTATTCATTATTGTGCTTTTTTTTTAATTATTTAGTTTGGGTGTCAAACCTTTGCATAAAAAGCATCTTCTAACAAAAGCATCTGTAAGAGCTTTGTCTATGTTGACATACCAAGCATAGGTTTTTTTATACTTATTGATAACTTTGTGCCATTTTTCTTACATGCAAGACAAGTTTCATTTTATTTGGAATGATTTTGTTTGAGCTAGAGCATCCATTTTATTGGAGCTCAGATTGTGTTGTTATATTTGGCATGTTTATCTTCATTTTCAATGAAAGTATAATAATTTTTTTATTTAGTGATAATATATCTTTTTTTCCCTTTTACAATTTTCATTCTAAATTTATTGCAGGCACTTTCTAAAATCACTTCATGTTTATAACAGTTAAAAAAAAAAATTATAGAATATCTTATTGATCTATATATTCATTTTTGCATTAAAAGAGGAAAAAATAGAACAAAAGTTACTTTTAAATTATATAATTGTATCATAAATAAAATTTAATTATTAAATGTGCATCTTTGTGGCATTGTTAATTGAATACAAATAAAATTATGTACATGCATAACTAAAAAATATAATAAAAGTTGTTTTTATTGGTTAGGAAAGTTGAATAGAATTTTATAAAAAATATTTAAAATAGAAGTCTTCCTTATGTAAATATTTTAAAATGTAAAAAACATGTTAATATAGTTTTAGGAACTAAAATAATCTTGATTCAAAAAAAATAGAAATAGAATGTTAGTTTTAATTTAGTAATAGTTTGACTGTTTTATAATGAATATCTAACTCTATAAAATCTATTGAATTAAAGCAATAAAAAGGTCTGATTAATTAAAGAAGTCTATTAATCATGGTTGAATTGTTTTAAAATGGATATCCTAATATTATAAAATCTATTTGAAATTGAGATTTGAATAAAAAATTTCAATCTTATAAGTTTTATTATTGATTTGTTTGAAAACTAATATTAAGACACTATTAATATAGGGTTGGGGTAATGCT
Organism: Thuja plicata; assembly: GCA_018584345.1. NCBI lineage: Eukaryota > Viridiplantae > Streptophyta > Pinopsida > Cupressales > Cupressaceae > Thuja > Thuja plicata. The sequence goes on along the minus strand of MU225683.1, from coordinate 22,645 downwards.
TGGTATTATAATTAAATTATAGTATTTGATTAGGTGAAAAGCAGGTTTTCAAAGGAACCGAAACCTTGTACAAAAGAATACAAAATATTTAACATTGAAACCCCTTAGTTACAACAGGAAAATAGAAAGAAACTAAAAAAACCAAGTTGGCAACTGAAAAGCCACCGCACACCCCGACACCCAAAAAGACCAGCAGGTAGAAAAACAACCAGCCAGAAAAAGAGACCCCAGAAAATAGACTATAAGTTCTTAAGAAGCTCAGTCGCTTCAATGACCATGAGGTCCATATTAGTAGCCGCATACTTTTTCTCCTCAAGATCCTTTTCATTCTTGATGAACTTCTTCGTAGTGCTCAAACGAGTTCTCTTTCCTAGACCAGTAGCCTCCTCAGTAGTATCCCTCTCAATCTCTGCGTCTACCCCATCTTTGTCATGTTCCAACTTACTAACAAGAATTTTGATATGGTCCACCAACGCTTTGAGGATGTTGTAGCTTTGTTCACCAATTCCCTTCAAGTTGACTTTCGTATTGGAAACCCTCACATTAATGGTCATGAACCTTGTCTCAAATTTGAATTCATCCACTAACTTCTCCATGTTATTGATTCTAGTATCCATAGCCCTTATCTTTGACCCTTAACCCTCAGCAATGTTCTCTTCTTTCCCCATAGCCTCCTGTGAGATCTTTCATTACCCAACCCCATAGCTTTGAGGATATCCGGTCTTTTGGCATGGCCTTGGATTTTTTCTTTCATCTTATAAGTATCATCCAACATCCTTTCCAGGGCCTCACAGAAACCCTGGGTCAATTTTTTAACCAGTTGGGTAGATAAAAATTTATCTTTAACCATAGCTTCCACATCACTGGTCTCATTGTCCCCCTTTTTACCAATTTGTAGTCCTTCTTCTTTTCTTCTTCTGCCCACATTTATGTTATTGGCTTCATTGTCTCCCTTGGCCATATTCTGATCTCTAGGGGTATCCTTAGTTATCTCTTCCCATTCCCCTCCTGGACTCCAGTATCATTTTCATCTTCCTTGCACTGGTCCTCCTTAGTAGAAAGACAGGTTGAACCAGTAGCCTTAGTATTTTTCTTAGGAGGGGCACCTTCTTCCTCCTCCTCAATACTCTCTTCACTTTCCTCATCTTCCTCCTCCTCAATACTCTCTTCACTTTCCTCATCTTCCTCCAAAGAAGAATCGGTAGAAATTTGAATTTTCTTAGCACTCAACTTCATACCTTACTTGGTAGTAGAGGAAGAAGTGAAACCCTTAGCTTTAACCTTCCCCTTATTCTATCTCTAACCTCCCATGAGCGAGTTAGAGTCCCCATCTATTCTAGTGTCAAAGGTCTCCTCCTTAGTAGAAACCCCATCTGAGTTATCTTCATCAGAATCTGATCCCTGGGAGAGTGGATGTTCTATGGACTTGGCCTTAATATGGTCATAAATGAGAACCATCAGCCCTTCAGGAATAGTAGGATTCCCCTATAGGTTCTCCCTAGTCTCTTTTATAGTAGAGCTCATAAAGAAGAGAAAATAATAGGAAAAAATGACTTTTTCCCTGTGAAGAAAGTGGTTAAGCAAAAAATATAGTAGCCATAAGCCCTAATATATCTGCCATCAAGGGTAATATAGTGCTTGATAGCAACACCAAAATGTCTCTCTGTACCTTCTTCATTTCATTTGGTGCATAATATGACTTTCTCGGCTTCACCAATTGCTTCTTCTCCTTCTCATTCTTCAAGAATCTCTTCACAGTTGCCTCGATGAGATTTCTATCTTTTTACAATTTTCTCTTATCATTTGGCAAGCCTGTAACTTCATATATAAGGGATTAATCAATTTTAACAATCTATCTCCAAAGATTCAGTTTCCCATCTTTCCAATTTTAAAAAAAATCTTGGTAATCATCAATTTACGACCATGGACCTACTCCATATAATCAGCAATCTACCCTCTTTTCAGAATTTCCCAAACTCTCTTCTTCTTCCTCCATTCATCACATGACAGAGGTTCCATTATCTTCCTGTTTCCCCCCATTTCACTATTCTCAGCTCTAGTATTTCTAACCCACCTACTCTACAACTATCTAAAACTAGGTGTTTTCAAAATAAAGATAATCTCACATAAAATTATAATATTCACCCACAAAACATGCCAAATCATTAACTTGCACCTCTTCGTACATCGATAAAGGCTCCCATTATAATCATAATAAATTATCATTATCCTTGTGATATACACTGTAATCAGGAATAAATAGCACCCTGCCCTACTCACATATGATCATGATTTAACAATGCCTTCACATCATGAGGAAAACTGCCCTTACCATGCCATCTAGTGATTTTATTTGTTTTAATTTCCATGTTGCTTTCCCAGTCAGCAACTACATTAATCTCCTAATAACCATGGGTCATAAGACAGTTTTCAAAATTGGTGATTATAGCCTTAGTAGCCTTAATAATATTTTTGATAGTCCAAGGGGGAGAGAGATAAGGTTCTTGAGACATCTAATAATGTTATTAGAGACACCCTATATCCAAAATTTAGTGCAACTGCGATTTTTAGCAAGAAGGATAGCTTGGTAAGCTGCCATAGCCTCAACAACATGGTTGGTCTTGACTCCTATAGGAATGGAAATCATTTCTAAGAAAACCCCTTTGTCATCTCTTATTATGCCACCACAACCCACAGGGCCCAGGTTCCCTTTTGAGGCCCCATCAAATTTTATCTTTACCCATCCCTTAGGAGGACAGTCCCAAGTAGCTTCTTCTCTTTTGTTAGTAGTAGTCACAGATCTGAACCTGCCTTGCACATTCCAAAATTTAAAAATAATCTCATCATTTTTACAAGATGGGGGAGATAACTCACCCATTAGGGAAACATTATCTAGAATATCTCTAAAGATTTTATGGCAAACAATTTCCAGGGGAGTGGCTTTGTCCCTGAAATACGGTTGTTTATTTCCTTCCACACTCCCCATTAGAGATGTGGGAAGGAAAAGTTTCATAAAATATTAATGGAAGGATTATGAGAGGAGCAACTCCAAGACTTGAACATAGATTGAATATCATGTGGAAAGACCCAATTGACATTGAAATTTTTTAGGACTTTTTTCCAAATAGGGACAATATATGGTAGTGGAAGGATATATGATCCATCATTTCCTAGGCTTGCTGACACATATAACATCTATTATGGATACTAACCCCCCTAATCTTTAGGTTATCTATAGTTGGGATCTTATTTTGAAGGAGGATCCAAAAAAACATATTGATCTTAGGGATAATTGTTGATATGATAATGTTGATAGATGACATTGATGATGATATTACAGAGCATGGTTTTCATTTTTGGCAACCCAGTACATAGGTAAGAAATTTTTGTGTATGTAAATAAAGTTATACCAATATGTTTGTAGTAATAACTAATCGATAACAAGAAGTTAAGTCAGTAAGTGAATCGGTGAACATGAGAATAGGTGAAGGATAGATAGGTAAAAGAAGACAAGTATGCTATCGGTACATTAGAAGGTGTAATCACAATAGGTAAACTAAGATTTGTGACCTTGTCACTTAGGTCACACTAGTAAAGGCATAAGCGAAGACATCACCAACCAGTAATTTCAGTGAACAGATAAAATTAAAGGTTATTGAACAATTTATTTTACTTGGTCAAATCGGTTATGAAGGTGCATCATTCAATGAATCTGTAAAACATGAAAAACATAGTAAACTATTTAAAGAGTTGAATAAGTCAATTATTTAGTAGTTGTGCATAGATCTGATTATGAATTCAAGGTATATTCTTACCAATAATATTGAAGGAGTATTTCACATTCGAGATAACAACTTGAAAATTGTTATGGACGATGTGGTAATAATTTAATGTTGAACTATGAGTTGTTTATGATTCATAAAGCTATTTTGGAGGGAAACATAAACCCTAATTATGTTTTCAATTGAAGGTGAAAAGTTATAAGATGATAGCTTCTAACAGAGTTATAAAGTAGAGGAAAATAGTTGAAGAACATTTGAAGTGTTGAAAAGTAAGATCTTGGATAGTGATTGCAGAATCAATTTCAAAGAAGATTCAGGATAGAGTTTAGAACAAGAACAAAGCATCAAAGGATCTGATTAGAATTCAGGAGTGCATATCACAGGTCATTTTTATTGGTTTATTCCTAATAGTTTCAACAAGGTAAAATCCCTTAACCGGGTAGTCTCTAGCAGGACTTCATTATAAATCCCTTAATAGGGTGAATATTGTAATAGTGGGATTAAATCCTTTAACAATGTAGTCTGTAATAGGAATTTAGATACTTATAACAAGGTATCACTCACTCCTAATAGGGTGATTCACCTAGAAAGTGACATATTGTAAGCTCCTAAGACATCACTTTTTTCTACTGCAGTGAGAAGATTGTGGGTCTCATCCCCACCGTGGTTTTTCCCTCTGACCAAGGGTTTCCATGATAAAAATCTAAGTGATATGAGTGTGGATTTGTTGTTACTTAATTCATTGCACTTTTACTTTAAATTTAGTTTTATATGCTTCATAGTTTGGAAGTTACTTTTACTGCTATTCAAAGGTATAAGTAGAAGTGTGAAAGTTTTATTAGTCCCAATTCACCCCCTCTCCCTCTCAGTACCTATTATTTTCAATAATTGGTATTAAAGATCAAACTCTCTAGACGAAAAGTTTGACAACTTGGGGAGTAGATCTGAGGAGATGGAAACCTATAGGTATGAAAGACAGTTGGAGGCAACCAATGTGATGATTGAGGAGTTAAAGAAGAAGCTTAAGAATTCATTGGCAAAAAGGATAGAATTGTCTTAACAACTAAGAGAAAGTCTAGACAACATTGATGAATTATCTAAAGGAAGTGTTAACTCTGAAGAAGCTAAGGCAACAATATCAAATCTGATGGAAAAGATCAAGATCCTGACTAAAGAAGCAACCAAGATGAAAATAGAACAAGAAAGTCAAGCTATAAGGGTGTGTGAAGTGCTTGAAAGCATGAGAGTTGTTGAAGATGAAAAAAGAGTTGTTGAAACTGCAAAGAAGAATTTTAAAGAACTTATCAGAGAAAAGTATATTATACTTCAAAGGATGACACGTGAGAACCATGAACTGAATGAAAAACTAAGTGACATTAGTGATGAAAACTTGTAAATGTGTGCTGAAAATGAAACATTGAGACATGAGAATGAACAACTGAAGAAAGACTTGAAGATCGAGAGAGAAACAAATGAAAAACTTAAGCAATATGAACAAAGCATGCATAATATCGATGAGAAATTGAAGAGTTAAAGGCAACCTAGAGATACATCTGGCCTAGGATATACTGGTGACAACAAATTTGAGAAAGGAGAATCATCCAAGTATGTTTTTGAGCAATAATAAAATATTTCTAAGGTGTATACAAGTCCACAAGGTAAGAAGCCTACTAAACCCACTTGCTAAAATTGTTGAAAACCTAGAAATAGTGCTAATGTATGTAGAAGCCAATCGGTGAATGTTTGAAGAACTACTTATTTTGATGGTTATTGTTACAATTGAAATAAGTATAGTCATCAAGATTATGAGTGCAGATCAAGGACTAGTAGTAGATCATTTGGAAGGATTTTCAATGGCTACTGTTATACATACAACAAATTTGGATACAAGGTAGAACATTGAAAATCAAGGACACCTAGCAAATCGGTGAGTGTTCTAAGAAGAGAAGGAAACTTGAATATCACATGCACTGTTTGTAGAAACTATGGACAGGTGATTATGAATTTAGATTGAGGAATCCTAGAGTTAATGTTGGACCCTAGAGAAGAATAGGTATGGCATAATTTTATCATCATAAGATTGGATATCTTGCAAGAGATTGTAGATATAGGAATCGGTCACCAAGAAATGAAGATGAGAATGGTAAGAAGATTGTTAATGTTGAAGAAGTGAGGAATGAGATGAAGAAGGTATGGGTGAAGAAAGAAGTAAGAAATATGCCAATCCCTTGACAGGAAAATCTACATCCTCTATCTCAGGGGATTCATCCTTCAACTAAGCAAGTATGTTTTTCTTAGGGATTGACTTTCATTGTTATATCTAACCGGTCCCTTATAATGATGAGCGGTAATATATATCTGCATAGTGAGATGCATTGATGTTAATTTTGATGAATTACATAGAGCTGAGTTATTATGAATCATTGATTTTATCATTTGCAAAAATCTATGTATTAATGCTACTTTTGGCATTAACTGGTGGAATTTGTAATTGGTGGAGTGATATCAGTGAATTGCACTTAATGTTTTAACTAGCCATTTGTCAACTTTTTGGGCAAATAAATTATAGGAAAACCTATTCATTATTCACCTTGCATTTCGAAAAGCATTTATAGGAGTAGATTGTAATTTCATGTTGTGATTGACTGTGAGAACTATTTTGGCTAATCATTTATAGAGATTTGATCTATGAATTTGAAAGCCCTAATTGAGATATTGAGCAGAGCGGTGACCATTTGTGAAGGAATTTGGTTTTTTCGAGTTACAAAGAAGAAGTCTATTGAATCACTATGGTGTCAAGGATTTCTACACCTACATTGATCGAGATAACAAAGGATGCATAACCAGAATATAAGTTATACCCATTAAAGGCAGCATAAGTTGACAAAATTGGTGTCCTATCCCTAATTCCACCTTGAGTTATTTTGATTGAAGATGTAAGAAATTTTATTCATTGCAATATTCTTAAATTAGGTAATGAGAAAATATAGAAAGAGTACTTAGCAATGTGCAACAATGGTAAACTTAATGACAAGTTCAAACATCTTCAAATGAAGGGTTTGACACACAATTTGGACTTACCTGATATTTTAAGGGAGGAATGGATTTGATATGTCTTGATTCATTTTCACAACCAATTCATATTTCTAGAGGAACTGATCAAAATCACCAAGGAATTGATTCATCGGATAACTGGTTTCTCAGTTGATGGGGAACCATGCACCCTAAGGTAAATATCCACAAATATTGTTGGATAACTCACTAATTCCATGAAAGATCATAGAGTGGTGACTATAGATGATATTGAAGACCAGTAACTTCAATTTGCAATGATGATTATCGGTTACAAGGTTTATCAATCGATTTGGTTGAATAGTATGCCATGTGGACCTATTCATGCCACTTATCAGATAGTGAAGGAAGGAACCAGATATGACCTAGTTGAGATGGTGATATCAAAAAATTTTAAAAACTTGAAGAGGGTTCAAATAGACAAGAAGCAATCACCAAATTTTGGATCACTTTTGGTATGTATGTTCTTCTACATTCAAAATTGTTTTCTTGGTAAAGGAGCGGTAACTTGGAAGATAGATAGACCAGCTTTATACCAAATCAATGAGTACATAAGTGAACTAGGTGATAACCTTAACAATGTTATGTGGGGATACTTCAAATACTTTGAGGAAAGAATGCACAAGAGGTATATGATACCTCCACACACTATGGAGAAGTACAGAGATATTATTTGTTTTCTAGTTGATACTGACACTTGTAAGATACAAATGGTAGATCCCAGAATTTCATGGATACCTAAGATGGGATATGAGATTGATGAACATTTTTTAACCTTGAACATTGAAGATTTATTAAATATATATGTTAACAAACAAGAAAAGAGGTATGGTACTTTTGAGGAGTCTTATGAAAGAATCACTTTGCAACTCAAAAAGCCTAGAATTGAGAGAAAAGAAAAGAAGATAATTAGTCAGTTGGAAGAAAATATTTCTAATAGTGAAGGCAAAAGTTCCACAAGTGAGAAATAGAAGAGAATTATAGATTCTTATGCTAAGAGGAAGATGAAGCAAGCTAAAACTCAAGGTAATACCCCAGAACTACCATCGGTAGATGAGTCTAGTATGGAGAAGAGTGATGAAGTTAAATCTTCTAACCCTATGCCCCCTAAGGCGTCTCAACCTATCAAGACAAGGACATATGTAAAGAGGAAAACTAGAGGAAATTCAAAGGCCTCTCCTATCAAGAAAAAGAAGAAGACAAAATTAAATAGTGAGAAATTTGATTTTGAGAAGGAAATCACCGACATGGGGAAGTCTAGAAAGACAAAGTTCAGCATTCCTAAGAGTGCAAAAGAATTTTTTAATGAAATAAAGGAACATGGAATGATAGGTAATATCAATAACTTTAAATTCACTAAGTTATCTGATGAATATAATAAAACTATTGAAGATGCTATTGTATTTCATTTCCACAAGCTCATCAGAATGCCTAGTGAAATCAGAAGTCATATTGCTGATGAACTATATGAAGCAATTAATTTCATATGGGAGTCATTAGTTGAGACTAAATATGAGCTAAGAGAAAGGACACTTCTCTACACAATGACACTTTTGATAGTAAAATAATTAGATGAAGCACTTGACAAATATAAAGTCAGATTCAGTATTGGTCATAGGAATGCTAAGCTACTAGCCAGGAAGGAGAAAGAAGTTGAAGATGAGAAAGTGGTGATATGGAAAAGAATATTGAACATGGATCAAACACAGGTAATAAATACTGTAGGTACATATCAAGTAGATGTGTTAGGTAGAATTCCAAGTATGGTTACTCATATAAACCTAACAAAATATTCAGTTGATGATGTTATGATTGAATATATCACTAAAAATACCAAATCTCCTATGGTTGGAGATTAAGTTGAAGATATTCCACTTCAGTCTCCACTTGATGTAAATATTGTTGAGATCAATGATGATATAGTTTATACAGAAGAAAATGAGGTTGATGAGACAAAAAAAGAGAAAGGAAAAAGTACATGTAATTGAGATCACTGAACAAGTAAAGGATACATAACAAGGTGATGCTACTCAAGAAAAACAAGATAAACAACCAAAAGATCAAGACCAGAAAAAAAAGTCAAACAAAGACACTGATACAAGTAACAGTGGTACAAGTGAGAAAAGCAATAAAGATGGAGTTGAGAAACCAAAAGATAACACCCCCAGTGACTCACAAACTAACACAGAGCATACCAGTGAGAATATGAAAAGGAATATAATAGAAGAAGATGAAGAAGAAGAAGAGGAAGAAGATGATATAGAATTTTCTATCCTGAAGAAATATTTTAACAAGTTGAAGCCAAAGGAATAGTTACTATTTTCAAGTAAACTGGCAGAAAAGGCTGAGAAAAACATAATAAAGGAGAAGAAGTACAAAACAAAAATACTAATGATAATCATTGATATACTTTTAATCTAGTACCTGGTGTAGATATTGATGATGAAGCATCTATGATCGGTCAACTCAAAACACTAGTTGATGTTATTACCATTTTAGATCATGACATAGAAGAGGAGATGATCAAGAGAAAATAAAAGTGATTGGAGAAGGAGATGATCGAGAAGCTACTATAGAAGATTGAACTTGAGAAAGTTTCATTATTTGAATTTGTCAAAGAACTCAAGGAATCACTACTTGAATTCGGAAAAATTTTCAATAAGATATCTATTCTGACCAACTTTATTGTAGAGATTAAGATAAAGAAGGAAGATCTGGAAACAGAGTTGACTATGCTTGTCAACCAATTGGACCCATTTAATAGTTCCATGATGGAGCATACTACAAATTTGAAATCTTTGACACACAAGAAATGAAACTTAAGGAAAAGGAGGACAGAATGAGGATGACGTTACTGGAGTTACAAGGATTTCTGACTCCACACATGGACATTATCCAAGCATATCTTAAGAAAGTTGAAGTATTGATAGGTACTCCAGACATGAGTACAATTGATAGTATGGAGGATCTGGATATAGGCTTAAACAGTCATCACTTTGACCTGAAAGCACTAAAAGAGTCATGGGAGAATTCACTTTCCACTGCAAAGGTACATTTCAAGATTATATTTGACAAACTGTAAAGTATAAACACCCTTGTATATACATTTTTTATCATAGTTTTTGGCATTATTGTCAAAAAGGGGGAGTACATAAGTAGATCAAAAGGGGGATTATATAGTATATAGTAGATCAAAACAAAGAGAAAGTATACAGAGTATGTATTCTATAGTAATTACATATTCAGGGGGGTATGTAATCATATATGGAGTAGAGGTAGTTTTGAAAATTTTGAAGTTCTGGAATTTTGAACAAATTTTTGCCATCAATGCCAAAGTGGGAGAATATTGATAGCAGAATGTTGATAGATGAAATTTATGATGATATTACAGAGTATGGTTGTCATTTTTTCAAATCCAATACTTATGTAAGAAATATTTGCATGGTTAAATAAAGGTATACCAACCAATAGACGGTAATAACCAATCGGTAACAAGAAGTTAAGATAGAAAGGTAACCAATGAACAGGAGAATAGGTGAAGGATAGATTGGTAAAACAAGACAAGTATGTTAGTGATACATTGGAAGGTGTAAGGAAAATAGGTGAACTAATATTTTTGATTGTGCCACTTAGATCATACTGGTGAAGGCATAAGTGAAGACATCACCAACTGGCCAGTTCAATGAACAGGTAAAAGTAAAGGTTATTGAACAATTTTGTTTACTTGGTCAAATCGGTTATGATGGTGCACGATTCAATGAATCTAGACAAAATGAAAAATGTAGTAAACTGTTTAAAGATTTTAATAATTCAATTCTTTTCTAGTTGTGCATAGACTTGATTATAAATTTAAGGTATATTCTGAACAATGATATTGAAGGAATATTTTACATTGGAGATAACAACTTGAAATTTGTTATGAACGACACAATAAGAATTTAATGTTTCTACAAGTTATTTATGATTCATAAATATATTTTAGAGAGAAACAAAAAACCTAATTAGGTTTACAATCGAAGGTGAAAAGCTATAATATGATAGTTGCTAACAGAGTTATAGTGTAGAGGAAAATAGTTGATGAACAATTGAAGTGTTGAAAAGTAAGATGTTGGACAACAATTGCAGAATCAATTTCCAAGAAGATTTGAGACAGAGTTAAACAAGAAAAAAGCATCAAAGGAACTGATTAGCATTTAGGAGTGCATATCATAGGTCATTTTTATTGTTATATTCCTAATAGTTTCAACAAGTTAAAATCCCTTAACCTGGTAATGTCTAGCAGGACTTCATTGTAAATCCCTTGACAGGGTGAAAAATGTAATAGTGGGATTAAATCCTTTAGCAAGGTAGTCTGTAATATGACTTTATATACTTCTAACAAAGTATCATTCACTCCTAATAGGGTGAGTCACCTAGAAAGTGACATTGTAATCTCTTAACATGGCACTATTTTCTACTACAGTGAGAAGATTGTGGGTCTCATCCCCACCATGGTTTTTCCCTCTGACCAAGGGTTTCTATGATAAAAATATAAGTGTTGTGAGTTTGGATGTGTTGTTACTTTATTCATTGCACTTTTAGTTTAAAGTTACAGTTATATGTTTCATAGTTTGGAAGTTACTTTTATTGTTATTCGAAGGTATAAGTAGAAGTTTGAAAGTTTTATTAGTCTTGATTCACCCCCCCTCCCCTCTTAGTACCTATTATTTCTAATAATAATACCCTTTATCAAATCCCTAGACCATCAAGGAGAATGTTCCTGAGATAAGGACAGGATATTGACTGCAAAAGAAACTAAAAAGTTACCATCAAGGTTGTACTTCCAGATAAGCTTATTCAAGCAATCCATATCAATAATAATAGGCTAAATGTATTTTTGGATCAGAGATAAAGTAGGATTGTTATGAGTTAATTTGACCCAATGATTTGAGCTCTAGTAGTCCCCCACAAAGACATCAAACTTTCCTTTATACTCCTGAATAAAAGGAACATACTCAGGAAATCAGAAAGGGGGGAGTCCATAACCCATTCATCCTCTTAGAACTTAACCCTATTCCCATTTCCAATCTTCCAAGCCACCCCATCCGAGATAATTTTTTTAATCTTAAAATTTTTATTCTAGATATGAGATCCAGTTGAAACCTCTTTATTGTTAATAAAATTGTCCAAAGTAGGGATGTTGTTTATATATTTATTCTTCCATATTGAGTTCCATTCACCACTTCTATTAGAGGCTCTCCAAATTTTTTTAGCCAAGAGAGTATTGTTTACAGTTCCAATTCTCCTCATGCCAAGACCACCAAGATTTTTGGGTCTACAGACCTTATCCCAAGAAATTAGAGAAATTATTTTCGTTTCTTCCACCTAGACCACAAATTTTTTTTGAATCTTTTCAATAGCATTTGCATATTTCACTAGCATTTTGAAGAGGCTCATCGCATACACTAGGATGTTTCACCGAGAAGCTTTTAGGAGCTATATTTTTTCTGCCTAACTAAGAAGGGATCTTTTCCAACCAGCAAGCTTCTTTTGATATTTATCAACAAGGGAACTCCAGAAAGAGTCTGGGGGATTAAGATGGAGGGGAAGGCCTGGATAAGAAGAAGGAAAGGATCCAATTCGGCATCCCAATGTTTTATGTATTTAGTTATGCATTGTTTTTGGAGTATTGATAAACTATAGACAACTTTAAAACTAGTTGATGAGTTGTCCTGAGGTTGAGCTATAACTATCAAGAGACTTCTTAAGCTCCTTAGCTTCCTTAATAGAGGTAGCCCCCATGAATATAGCATCATACACAAACTTTTGGTGGGAACAGACCTAAAGAGAGGAGGAAGGAGTGAGACCTTTGTAACTACCTTTCTCCACTAGCTTACTTTAATACACCTCCCTAAATATTTATCCATGATAACAAAAAGAATCGGAGATAAGGGAATAAACAAATATGTAGGGGTACCATTAACAATGACCAAGAATGTAGTAGAAGACACAAGCTACATAATAATCTAAATATTTCTTCAGCTGAAACCAAAGGCCAACAAAACCTTTTGAAGAAAAGACCAGTCCACTCTATCATTTTCAGAGATCCAGTTTCAAAAGGAATCCCTTATTTTTAGACACCACTAGCAACTGAATATTTTCATGTACAGTGATGATAGAATCCAGAATTTGTCTTCCTCATTGAAACCTATTTTGTTGGGGGGTTATGAAGGAAGGCAACAGAGCCAATAATCTTGAACTAAGGAATTTAGAGGTAATTTTTTAAAAAACAATTGCATAGACTTATAGGGTGAAAGAAATCTAGAGTGTCTGCACCCACTATCTTCGGAATCGAGACAATGAAAGTTCCATTGATTTATTTAAGGATACTTCTAGAACTCAAAAATTCCTTAACAACATTGCTTATATCCTTCCCCACAATGTGCCAATATTTTTTGGAAGAAGAACATAGGAAAACCGTTAGGTCCAGGAGATTTATTACCTTCAAAGGAAAAGACCACAGCTTTGATCTTGTCACCTAAAGGAATAGTCGATAAGTAGATATTTTGATCCTCTCAAGGGACTTGGGGAATACATTCCAAGAAGCACTCTTGGGCTTCCAGGGTAAGGTTCTTCTCCACATTAGGAGGTTAGATAGAAAAGACCTAGATTCCTTAGATATATTCTCCTCCTCTTTAATAATCTTATTCAATTTGACCAATTGAAAAATCTTGTTAGCTGCTTTATGCTTCATAGTATTCATATAGAAGAATCTTGTATTCTTATCTCCAGCAATAAGCCAGAGGATCCTAGATCTCTGTTTCCAAAAAACCTCTTCCTTGGCTATACTATCATGATATTTCCTCAACACTTTATTCTCATCCATGATGGAGACAAAAGAATAGCCGCCAATTTGAATCTTATCTTGGATATTTTCAAGCTTAGCCTGAATAAAATATTTAGAATCAAATATGTCACCAAAAACTTCCTTATTCCTAGTCTTAATACTATCCTTAACATACCTTAGTTTTTTTACAACCTTAAACTATCCTGGAATGAGAAGAAGAGAGGCTAGCGGTTTGAGACTATCCTGGAATGAGAAATTAGAGTATATTGATAGTGGAAAAACTAATCATTAGAAATAAGGGCCATGTCCAACCAAACCTAGATTAAAGCATCTCCAGTCCGCCTGTTAGTCCAAGTATACTTAGCACCATGCAGATCAATATCATGAAGGGCTTGATTGTTGATGAATTCTATAAGATCTATTCTACTGTCAAGCTGTGAATGAATACCCCCAAATTTATCTTGTTCCTTTAGGGGAGTTTTGAAGTCTCCCATAATCATCCAATTGTCTACATTAAACCTAGTTCTAGAGGTAGCCATTTTATTCAAAAACCTACTTCTACCAGTTATGGTGTTCAGAGCATAAATATTGGTTAAGATCCATGACATCCCATCTTTGATATGTTGGAATTTCGTAGAAGCCATGTTGTGATCTTTGTAGATTAAATCTCCTTTAATATGGTTGAGATTCCAAAAAGACACAATTCCCCTTGAAGCACCCTCCAAACTTCCCCCCATTAACACCACAATTCTTAAAAAATTTAATTTTCTCTACCTTATCTTTATCCATTTTTGTCTCATGAATTAAAACTATATCAGGCTTATGATCCCTAACCAAGTTCCTAATAATATCTTTCTTATGAGGATTATTAAGACCTCTCATATTCCAAGAAATAATATTCATTTCTTTTTTAAAGAGTACGCCTCATGGATGGTAAGATGGGTACCATCTGCAATGTTTCTAAAGGCCTTCTACTCCCTTAGTTTAGACTTTGGTGGTCTTCCTGATGGGGACATCTACAACCCAACATCCGCCTTCATACGCCTATTTTTCACTGAGGACTAGGGGGTATTAATAGATCTGTTCATGCCCTTTTTT
>MU225682.1:6008288-6019572 GCA_018584345.1 Thuja plicata | reverse complement strand
GGCCGGACGGACGACTGGAGAGGCACTCGGAAGGTAATTAGATTAGGCAATTAAAAAAAAAAAAAAAAAAAATTTAAAAATTTAAAGATTAAAAAATAAAAAAAAAAGAAAAAAAAGAAAGGAGACCGTACAGCACCGTACGGACGAGAAACTTGAAAATCGACCGGCAGAATAAAAGTCTGTACAGACTGATACCGTACGGCCATACGGACATAAAGTTCATTGTAACATGCTATAACTGTACGATGTATGACCGTATGGTCATTCTTCTTGGCCGACACTGAAATGCTGAGACTTGTATTTGATAATAAGTACCATACGACACGCCACCTTCAATAGAAGAACACTGTATGACTATACATGGATTTTTGAAGGGCAGTAAGGAGCCGTCCTGCAAGAAACATCAGTATGAGCCCGTACAAATCCGTACGGGTGGGAGACTCCAAGTGGAAAAAATGGAAAGGCCAAGCCGTACAGTACGGCATTGGGAACAATAGAGCTGCAGGGAACCGGAAACCATACGCTTGTACGGTTCGGAGGGATAGCACCGTACGGATTCAGACAGACAGCAAAACAAAGACCATACGGCAAGGAAAGAACGGGAGAGAGGCCGTACGACCATACGAACGACGAAATGAGCGAGGAGTTTTTCAGTTTCCATGGCCAATTAGAAATTAGAGGAATCATACGGCCGTACATCCGTACAGAGAGTGAACATGGAAGGCAGTTGTTGTATGATCGTATGGCTTCGAGGCAGGTAAAAAAAAAGAAGAAAAATACAGGAGTGCAAAGGAAACAAACCGTACGACATTCTGTGTTATAAAAGGCCGTACGGAAAGAAAACAAATTGACAGGAAGAACCGTGACATGTAGAAAAGGCCGTACAGTTGCTAGAGCGCTCGGGAACATCACGTTCTTAAAAAAAAAAAAAAACGACGACAAATAAAGAGTTGAATAGCATATGGCACTGAAGGGAAGGACATAAGCAGGTAGCGGAGAAAACATAGTTATTGGCTATTTGTATAGGCACCGTAAGAGAGTATGGCGTCCCACGAAAATCACGAAAGCAGTGTGCGCCATGGACTTTTGTGTGGGTTTGAAGGTGCTAAATTGGTCCCTGCCCCAGGACCCCGCCTGGGGCGCTGCCCCAAGACCCCCATTTTATTTTTGAGGCACACTACATCATAGAGTTGGGGTACCCGCGCCGTTAGGGTAAGCGTTGGGTTTGTTCCTCTCAATGAGAAAGAAGTTTGAAGCTAAGCGTTGGAGGGAAAGCCATAAGCCGCCGACGGAGATGGATTTGGAGGTTGTGAACACACAACATTGAGTAGATGAGACCCAGCGATGCTACAGGCATTGATTGTCCGCGCGCCAATGGTGGCGAGAGAGGTAGCAGGGTACTATGCTTTGAGGAGTATGTCTTGGCTGGACATGAGGCTGCTGTGGTGGAGGCACAGAGAGCTCGGAGGAGCTGACCACTGGGTTGGAGGCAGTAGAGAAAGACTTGGCTTAGTGTACCCAGTAGTTGGGTGTGGAGAAGGCGGCTATTGAGGACAGATTGGTTACGGAGGCAATATCATTTGCAGCACTTGGTAGAGGCTGAGACTGAGCAACATGTTTTGATTCTTGTATGTAGTGGTTCCTCATTCCTATTTTGTTTCGGTCCCGGACATTTTGTTGTCGTCCGGAAATGACTTTTCTTTAGGGGGGGATGATGTTAGCCGTAGTACTTACTTTATGCTGTGTTAGTTATATTGTGTGACCGACGGTACTTAGTTACTACCGAACGACAGTTGGGAATCGATGGTGACGTTCAGTCACACCCCTTCGGGTTGTATATAAGCAATGTACTTTCTCTTCGGAGATATAATATGATAGAGTGACTATTGTAAATGTACTCAAGTTACGAATGATTAATAAATATTATGGTATTCTCTGATCTATCTTATTTATTTGCATTTCCGTACAACGTCTATGCATCAGTAAACTAGGTTACCCCATATGCAAGTTAAATATTAAAATATTAAAAGTGAGAAATTTAAATAGGGTTTTCGGAAACTTCATTAGAGGATTATATAAGGAGATTTGAGGAAATCATTTGATATACTTGGTTTTGTTTAATCTCTCTCCAAGAAGCTTGAGAGCTTTGACTTTCATTTACAGGAAATCTGAGGACGGAAACCCTTGGAATTTTTCGGGTGTGTGGATGAAAACCCATTCAGCCTATTAGGTGGATTCATTCTAGAATTCACATTGAGCTTATTGCAGGTATTTGGCATTGAGTAGGAGCTGGAAATATCATTTATTCACTGGTCTACAGCTGCTAGGGTTTGTTATGCGCTGGTTTTAATAAATATTCTAGCTAGGGTGACTTGATTTGGACTGAGATTTGGTAGCCATTGGAGGTGGAATAATATTTTTATCATAGCTAGAATATTTTATGAGATTTTGGCACAAGGTTTTGCATAGTTTGGAAGGGTTGAACAAGGCACAACTAGGGTTTGAAGTATAATGATTTACATCAAAACTTCTGAAGACATTTGCTACAGTTATAAGCCATTATGGTCTTCCTTTGAGGCAACTGTACAATCTACAAGTTGTTGGGCTTCCATCCTTGCTTTCGGGTACGTGAGGATTATTGTGATTTGTAATAAACCTTAAATCTAAAGTAATCAGTTTGCTGTTGTAACTTTATCAAACTTATATCAGCCCTGATTTGAGGCTAATAAAGTGGTCTTCATTGAGAAATTTGTTGTTTATGTTTTGTGCATATCTTACTCTTTCATTTCTACATGTTCTCTCATCCTTTGGCATTCAAAACAAACATAGAAAACAAAGCAAGAAATCAGAAACCAGAAATCAGACCTTACATGCAAAATGTTTGACAAAATGTCAAGCATCCAAAAATGAAAAAAAAAATCTGATTGAGCAGGGGTTCTTACAGTGGAGTTTTGATCAATTTGAGGGACATTTGTGAAATTTCTCTAGTATGAAGTTGTCAAGGTGAGCTGTGGAAATAATGAAGCAGTGAACTAAGTCGAGTTGAAAGCATGGGTAATGATCGAAATTTCTTAGGGGTGTAAGTCAAGTGGGTTAGGAATATGCAAATGTTAAGGAACTTGAAAGGCAAAGTGCTTAAGAATCTTATATAAAACAAGAAAATCCTTAATGTTTTTTGTGTAATCAATTGAAAATCAAGCTCCTAACAAAATGCATGTCTTAGGCCAAAACCTTATACATTTCCAGCTCATTTGGTGAAATTTGGTCAAATTATGGAGCATTTCCAACTCCTTTTCTAAAGCCCACCCAAGGATTGTGAGCCAACGAGCACTAGTGGATGGATGAGCCAACAAGCACTAGTGGATAGAGCCAATGTGGGCCCTCAGAATGTGCCACCTCAACCTTAGTCTATTTGTTCTTTTGAAATATTAAAAAGTTTCTAATGTTTCATTGTACTAAACTGTTTAATTGTATTTTTAAAGTAGTTTCAACTCTTGGACTGTTATATTTGAGAATCTTTAAATATGTTACAAGCAACACAAGTTTTTGGCCAATTAAAAAGGAATATGTAGGTCAATTTACTCATGAAATATGAGTGTTTATGTTTCAAAATTGATTGCAAGTCCGTGTGCCTCTTTTGATTTCTAATCATCATTCTTCTGTGTTATTGTTGGGATTGCTTGCTAAGCTTTCTATTTTGTTCCTACGTGGTTGTTTTTAAAAAAAATTCTAAATTCTTCTTTCCAAGTGATCTTACATACTGTGTTGAAGAGTTATTTCACAAAAATCTGTTCTTATTTGTTGTAGATGAACTACATTTATTTCATGGCTATCAATAAATGTTGATTTATTTTCATGCTTTCTGGTTCAAAGCAAACCCCCATTTCATAATCTTTAAAAATCTAAAATTTGATCTTTAAAGGGAGTTGCACCAGTAAAATTCCAATGGAAGTTAATTAATAACTTACCCAACAATTGATTAATTGTTTGTCTTTGTTGTTTGGGCAAAATAGAGTCAAGAAAGTTATTTATTTCAAAAGGACAAATCTGTTAACCAACAAAACCCAAATCAAATTATTAGTTCGATAACATAAAGTTCACTTTTTTTATCGTTCAATAAATATATCTTTTTATTTCTTTTCTCCTCATGCCGAGCTTAAACTAATAAAACTTTTTGCCAACATTAACCTTAAAATGTATATTTTTCAGCTAAAAAAATGGTGTTCATAGGCAGAGTATTCATAACTGGAAAATAAAACAGATCTACCTCCAAATTTGTCTCCACAAAAGACTTAACAAATTTTACCCAAATCTGAATTCCACTGCAAATCAGCTCAAGAGTCATGTAGGGTTTCCGTCCGATCTGTTAAAAATATAAAATCAGACTAATAGCAATTTAATTTTTTTCACAATTATCTTTCTTTCTGCAGTGTTATTAGACTCAATCTCTGTATACAATTGCTGATGAATTGCAAGTCTCTCTGCAGATAACAATCGCTGATAGATGACTCCCGATATGTATGAGTTAAACTCAGATATGCTATGTTGCTGTCAACCACCAAGATGATATCGTGTTGCAGTCGACTACTAATAAGAAACTGTTCTCCCTATTATTATTCTGTATGTAAATCATATCTTATTCCTCTTGATGATCTGGTCGATCCAATATAAGTACCAGAGCGCTGACGGTTGAAATATCAAGCGATGAGATGAAAGGATACACCCGATCGATCATTGATCAGTTATAGTTATTTAACGTTAATATCATGTGGGATTAGTACTGATGACAATATCAATATATGATTAATAGAAGATATCCTTTTAAATGATAATTTCTATTATGATAAACACAATCAGCATAATATAAATGTTCAGATTTGACAGTTAATAAGAATCATAGCTTATTAAATAATTTATGTGTAAGAAGGATAAATATATATAATCATAAATTTAGTTAAATAATTAATTTATTAATGTGAATCGGAGACATCGTTGTCAATCGGATATGTAGGCCTCGTGAAGCTAACTTCAACACTCCCTCTTAGCTAGGGAGGCTTCCATATTAAGTTAAGTCATAATGAACATATCATTATGGTTCACCATAAACATCAAAATGAATTTTAGATATCTCCATATAATATGTTCTCGGATATCACCTCATGTGATATTGAATATTACGCATGTCCTCGGATATCACCTTATGTGATATTTGGACATTAGATTATGTCATGTTCTCGGATCCCACCCCATGTGATATTGAACATTAGATATCATGTTCTTCGGATACCACCTCATGTGATATTAAACATTTATGTCATGTTCTTTAGATACCACCTCATGTGATATTGAACATTTATGTCATGTTCTTTAGATACCACCTCATGTGATATTGAACATTGGGCATCTACCATAATGGATTTTAATAAATATAAGTAATGGAAATTACTTTAAGAGACATCAACCTTCACTGTGAGATCGTCACCTCACAAAGCTATTCATATCATAGGTACAAGGAAATCAAGATTTTTTTTTTAATTAAATGAAAGATACATTAGTATATATATACAATATATAAAAGGACAAATCAAAGAGTTAGAGTTTTGATGTTAGTCAGGGCTTCATTCTCTACCAAACCAAGCTTACCTAAAAATACTCAAACTTAATTTTGGAGAGAGGCTTGGTTAGAATGTCTGTCATTTGTTCTTTAGTATTGATGTATCTTAACTTAATGGCATTCCTTTCTACCATGTCTCTTACATAGTGATACTTGATCTCCACATGCTTTGTTCTGTCATGAAGCATATGATTTACAGAAAGCTTTATACAACTTTGATTATCACAGTGAATGATAGTGGGCTCTGAGGGTTTTCCAAACAATGCTGAAAGAAGCTTCCGGAGCCAAACTGCTTCTCGAGCTCCCATACATGCTGCAATATATTCAGCTTTTGTGGAGCTTTGTGCCACTGAAGCTTGTTTCTTGCTGAACTAGGAAATCATAGCTGAACCTAAACTGAAACAACAACCAGAGGTGCTCTTTCTATCAACAACACAACCTGCCTAGTCGGAGTCTGTATATCCATGCAACTTCAAGTTTAAGTTAGCAGAATAACTAAGGCCAAATCCAATTGTGCCTTGTAGGTATCTCAGAATATGTTTTGCTGCAACTACATGTATTTGCCTTAGTTTACACATAAATTGACTGAGAGCACTTACTGCATAACAAATATCTAGTCGAGTATTTACCAGGTACATCAGGGACCCAATCATTTGCCTGTATAGAGTAGAATTTGCCAATTCTGAATCAGCTGCGGCTTCTTTTAATTTATGCAAATTTGTTTCCATGGGTGTGGACATGGGTTTATAGTCCATCATACCAAATCTCTTTAGTATATCTATAGTGTACTTTCCCTAACTTAATATAATCTCTTCAAATTTCTGGCATACTTCTAATCCAAGAAAGTAGTGTAATAACCCAATTGACAATGAGATGATCTTGTCTTATGAGAAGTAAATCATCAACATAAAGTACTAGGATTAATGTTTCTCCATTAATTACTTTGAAGTATAGGTTTGAGTCTGCATCATTTTTGGAGAAACCCAAGCTCATTAGATAGGAGTCAATCCTTTCATACCAGGCTCGTGGAGCTTGCTTAAGCCCATACAATGCCTTCTTTAATTTGCAAACACAAGTTTCCTTTTTATGCATAATGAATCCTTCAGGTTGTTTGACATATACTTCTTCAATTACACCATTAAGGAAAGTTGTTTTACATCCATTTGATGAATCTTCCACCCTTTGGATGCAACACTAGCAATGATGGTTTTGACTGAAGTGTATCGAGCAACAGGAGCAAAGATTTCTTCATAATCAATCCCTTCCTTCTGTGAGAATCCTCTAGCTACAAATTTGGGTTTGTATTTCTCAATACTTCCATCAACAGTATGTTTTTTTTTGAAGAGCCATTTGGAAGAAACAACTGACTTTCCTTCTAGTCTAGTTACTATGTCCCAAACATTATATTTTAATATTGATTGGTATTCTTCAGTCATTGCATCTTTCTAGACTTGCTGACTAGTGGCTTCCTCAAAACTAGTGGGTTCTGAGGTAATGATTTGACTCATTAATGCAACATAGCTAGAAAACTTGTGTGGTTTCTTACTGTCCCTATGTGTCTCTTTAGGTGCTTCAAAACTTTCAGCCTCTTGTATTACTTTTCTTGCCCATTGAGGCCTTTTCCGATTTGCAACAATGTCTGTAGGCCCATCAGTAGGATCTAATGGTTCATCATCTTCTTTAGGTTCATGATTCTCCCTCTGAATCTCAAGAGTATGGTCTTCCTCCATGTCTTGTGGAAGTTCTTTATCTTCACCTTCTGTCTTAGAAGTACACTTGGATTTTCTAAAGGCAATATCTTCTTCAAATGTTACATCCCTACTTAATTCAATTGATTTCTGTTCTGGTATATATATTCTGTAGGCTTTTGATGTTTCACTATAGCCTATAAATATTCCTTTCTTACCAGAAGGTTCTAGCTTGGTTCTTTTATCTTTGGGTATGTCTATGTAAACTAGACATCCAAAGATTCTCAGGTGACTTACATCAGGTTTCTTTCCTGTGAATGCTTCCTCAGGTGTCTTATTATTCAGAATTCGATGAGGGCTTCTATTCTGAATATAAACAATAGTTCTCGAAGCCTTTCCCCAAAAGTCTGAAGATTCTAATCATGAATCATGGCTCTAGCTGCTTCCACAAT
The DNA here is from genome assembly GCA_018584345.1 of Thuja plicata. Classification (NCBI taxonomy): domain Eukaryota; kingdom Viridiplantae; phylum Streptophyta; class Pinopsida; order Cupressales; family Cupressaceae; genus Thuja; species Thuja plicata. The sequence goes on along the minus strand of MU225682.1, from coordinate 6,011,818 downwards.
AGTTCTATTTTTCCTTTCGGCTACACCATTCTGTTAAGAATAATAGGGAACACAAAACTCCCTCTTAATCCCAGCTTCAATGCAGTAATTCTGAAAGTTAGTTGAAGTGTACTCTTCTCCTTTATCAGTTCTTAGGATTTTGATCCTCTTTTCAGATAGGTTTTCAACTAGAGCTTTGAACTTCTTGAATCTTATTAGTACTTCATCAGATTTTTTATTTTTAAGAAAATAGATCCAAGTCTTTCTAGAGTAATCATCAACAAAGATAATATAATACAAGAAACCACTAAAGGAAGCAGTAGACATAGGACCACATAGATCTGAATGAATAAGTTCTAAAATGCATTTGGATCTGTTTTCACTACTATGAAAAGTACTTTTAGTGTTCTTGCATAATGCACATGCTTTGCAAATTCCTTCGTGCTCATGGGTAAGTTTTGGTAGGTCGGTAACCATCTTCTCCATAATGGGCAGTGCACAAAAATGTAGGTGGCCCAATCTTCTATGCCAAATTTCACAAGTGTTAGATGAGACATGAGTTAAGGCTTGAGTAGGGATTGTGCAATTTCTGTAAAGACGACCATGACTAACTCCGATAACTTTAGCTATCTTGATATTAGAGTTCTTTGGCCACATAAGAACTTGACTACTTGCAAATGCAATATGGTATCCCTCATCTTCCGAGGCTAAGACGGAGACAAGATTTTGCTTGATTTGTGGAACAAATAATACATTATTTAATTGCAAGGAGATGCCAGAATTTAAATTAAGAGTGTTGTGAGGTTTTCACACCATCGCCCCATTGCAAATGGGGACCCCACTTTTTTTGCTTTAGCGGTAGGAGTGATAGTCCTTGGCAGTAGCTCTTTTTGAAGCCTCTAAGTGAGAGATTTGAAACTTGAGGATTTGAGGTTTGTCTTGCCTTCAATCAGTGTTTTCCAACACCATAGGTGGATTTGGATCATTTTGATGAGATTGAGAAAATTTGTTGTCTTCCGCCCTTAGTGGCCTCTTCCTTGGCTTGAGGTTGGTATTTTGATGGGGATTTGGATTTTGAATGATGATAGATCAACTTCGATTTTGGCTTTTCAAAATTGGAGATAATTAACGGTTTTCGGATTTTTGGACATAATGATGGGGATTTTGAATGTAAACGATAGTGATTTGCAAGATCAAAATTTTGGCTAAGTCTGGTAATTTTTTGAGAATGACGATTTTGCAAATCCAAATTAAAGATTTGGATTATTAGATTGATTTTATAATGATGGCTAAATTCTGGAAATTTTCAAGCTTAAGTGTGAAAATCAGATTTTCTAAGTTGGAGAATTTTCGTCTCCCAACTTTGCTAATTTCGGCCAGCAAGCTCATACAAGTTTTAATTTTCGGCAAGCTCACCCATGCAAATTTTCAATTTCTGGCGTGGTAGGTCATACAAGTTTGCAATTCTGGCATGGTGATTATGTCGTTTTTTCGACATGATGACTATGACATGATTTTGGGAGTAGGAATTTTAACCTTGCAATTTTTGGAATAAATTTGAGCTTTGAGTGAAATCGATCTTGGATGGGTGTTTGGAAATTAATTTTGGGAAATTTGACTAAGTCTGGAATTTTTGGCGTGGTGGTTCATGCAAGCTTTAATTTCTGCAGAGCTAGTTCTTACAAGTTTTATTTTTCAGCGAGCTCACCCTTACATATTTTCGACATCATGACCACCTCACCTTTAATTTCTTGCAAGCAACTTAGTGCAAAATTTCGACTTGGAAATGGTGATGATTAAATTTTTGACATGGTTTGAGTAGTGAAAATTTTGGAAAAAAATGATTTTGGCTAAGGCATTTAATTATTTTGATCTTACAAGGCAAATTTGGAAATAAAGATTGAAAATCGAAATTGTATTTGAAATTTGGATAGAGTTCGGTGCAAAATTAAATCTTGGCACGGTGGTTCTTACAATTTTCTAATTTGTGGCAGGCCACCTCTTACAATTTTCTAATTTCTAGCAGGCCACCTCTTACAAGTTTTAATTTATGGCAGGCCACCTCTTACAATTTTCTGATTTCTGGCAAGCCACCTCTTATAAGTTTTAATTTCTGGTAGGCCACCTCTTACAAATTTCTAATTTCTGGCAAGCCACCTCTTACAAGTTTTAATTTCTGGCAAATGTGATTTCTGGCATGGTGGTTCTGACAGGACCTATTCTGAGCAACCCAACCTTGACATCATTTTAATTTTTTTCCAACTTGCTGATTATAACTTGTTCTCACTCCTTCAAGGATTTCGATTTTTGTGCCAAATTTGGGCCCACAAGCTAAACGTTTCCTTAAGCCTCTTGCTTGGCAATTTTTGAAGTTAATTCCCAATCTCTTGATGTGTTGAAATTCGAAATTAATTATGGGGCCCGTGAGTGGTAATTTCAATTTTAATTTTTTGGGTCCCATGCTTGGTAAAATTCGATGCTATTTTAAAGCCTGCATGTTGTTAAACTCGAGGCAATTTTAAACCCCCCATGCTCAAATTTTGAAGTTAATTGAGGGCTTACATGCTTACAATTCCAATTTTAATTTCCAGCCCTATATCAATTTCGGATTTAATCAATTTGGCCCCCCCATTCCAAGTTGGCCCTATTTCCAAGGGTGGCAATTTAATTTAATTGTTTAAACTCTCCATGCAAGTCGTCCCTCTTTGGGCATTTGAGTTGGGTATACAAGTGGCATTTTGGCATCATTTCAAACACAAAACAAGAGCGATTTTTTTTTCTGATTTTTATTGCAGGTCAAATTTGCGGCTAGGGCAGACTTTTTGGAGGCCTTGTCAACATTCAAGTGCATCAACTATCCATGCCTAGGGTCTGAAATTTCATTTCCAGCTTTGGCTAATTGTTTTGGCATCAATCAGCAGCCCCAAGACCAAGCAAGCAGCACCTAGGGCATCAAGTTTTCATCATTTAACATGCAGATCTGATTTATTGGAGTGGCGAATTTCATCAACTTGCTGGGCATGTTTGGTGGTTAGTGAAAGTATTTCGATTTTGGAAGGGAGAAGCAGCAACTTCAAGCCCTCATTTCATGAAGATGTTGAGCTAGGGTATTGTTGATGTTAGTTTTGTACCACTACATAACATATAGGATTTAAACACTTGATACAGGATAGCAAACACTCAACCCTCTCTTGAAAAGTTATTACTCATGAAGGACATGAGAAAACTCCAAGGTTCCTTACACCTGTGGATCCTAACTCAGTTATAATGATGTGATTTGCTGGTTAATCACGTCGGCGGGCTTACGTTGTTTCTTCAAAGATATTGAACTCTGGCTATGACGACGATGGATCTTAGCTTTTCAATGTATATTCCCTTTGTTCCTCCTTAATTTATGTCACTTCCAGCTTCACTCCACAAACTATCACTACTAAGCTACTCACTGCTTTGCTACTACTCCTATGGAATGGAAAGATTAGCAAATGGACGGGGATCAAACCTAATGAAAGCTTGCCAGCGGCGCTACCTCCATAGATGCAATGATTCAAAGG
>MU225682.1:5981686-5995776 GCA_018584345.1 Thuja plicata | reverse complement strand
ATGAGTTCTGTGTCATTTTCTTATGTTCTTTTCATTACTGCAAGTTTATGGTTAATGTTTAAATGGTTGAAGAATTTAATTAAGTTCATTAATACTGATTCACCCCCCCTCTCAGTATTATCCAATCCTAACAGTTCACACCAAGTTATCAGAAGACAAGTTCAAGGCAAGATGAAGATCAAGTTCAGGAGAGATGCAAGTTCTATCAAGTTCGAATCATGGCAATCAGAAAATTCAAATTTCAAGCACAAGCAATCACATCGTGCCAAGTGTCCTATTTTCTCATTGGTTGAGAAATCATTGTAATTTTCTTATTCTCCCATGATTTGGTGCCCTCATGTAATTGGTTGAAAATTTGGCAACCCTAATTAGGGTTTCTAGGGATGAATCTTGGCCCTTGATTTCAAATGAATCTAGGCCCTTTGTTGTAGTTGTACATCTATAAAAGGCCAAGGCCTTCTCATTTGTAAAGGGTTAAAAAGAGGTTAGCTAAGGAGCATTAGATTAGACTAGGAGAGAAGTTAGATTAGAGTAGGTTAGCCAAGGGAGAGACTTGATCAAATTGTTGTTATGATGTTATTGAAGTAATGGATAATTCATTGTTGGTTCATCATGGTGAGTTACTTAATATTGCTTTGAAGTGTTGCATGGTTTCTTCAATCTTTTACTTGGAGTAGATTTCATTTCATGTTGTTAGAAGTAGCTTAGTGGGATGAAAGCAATTGCGGATGTTTGCTTGTTTGAATCAAACATACTAGGCCACTAGCCTCCTTGCTGATTGTGAGGAAGCCTTGTGTGGTAAGCTAGTCATTACACTTAAGTTCAATTGGCATTGGATCCTTAGTTTGTACTTCCAAGTTGGATTAAGGAGAAAGTGTTGATATGAAAACCATTTGTGATCCTTAGAAGCTTGCACTAGGTGAAGTTGAGGTCGTTGATAAGATTTCACTTGGTAGAGTCCAAGTCATCCATGATTCCTTGCATTCCTAGCTAGAAGTAGAAGTAGAAGTAGAAGTTAAGCTTAAGTTTAAGTTGAAGTGAAAATTGGAAAAGAAAAACTATATTTTCATTGCACATTGTGAAGCTAAATCTTTAGAAGTGCAAGTAAGTTGATATCCATTGAATGAATAGCGTAAGTCCCCCTAAGTGATTACCAACAAATCACATTATTTCACTGAGCGAGTGTCCATAATAGAAAGAACCTTGAAGTCATTTTATGCTCTTACGTTGCAAGCTTAGCATGAGAGATGACTTTATATAAAGAGAGGATTGAGTATTTGGCATTTCATCTTGGAATACTAAGTGTTTGATTCTGGATGTTGTTGTGGAACAAAACTCACATCAACAAAGAGGAGGTCCGAACTCCTTCGACAGAATAACTAGAGTCATCTCTAATGGTCACTTGATCAAAAGAATTACTTTGCATTAACTCTTTTAAGTGTCCTCTAAATCTGGTAATGTGTCGAGTTGCACAACTGTCAATTATCCAAGTGCTATGATCAGTAGGTACGTGACTTGAGGGTGCTAAATAGAATAAGAATCCATCTGAATCTTTTTCTGTAACAATTATACCAACTTCAGTAACATAAGCTTGGGATTTAGGATTTTGTTTACATTGATTTGCATAGTGACCATATTTATTGCAGTTAAAACATCAGACCTTTGTCATGTCCCTTCTTTTTGATGTAGAGCCATTATGGAAAGAATTGTCTTTCTTTCTTTTGAAATGATTTTTCTTACTTCTCTTCTTTGAAGATTGTGATGTTAGTGCATAGGTGTCTTCATTATTAGAGCCTTTGCTAATTCCTTTAGTAATCAGTCTTGATTCCTCTTGTATGCAATCTTCTTTTAATCGATCGAACTTAGGAAATTTTGATCTCGCACTAATTCCTTGGACAAAAGATTCCCATGAGTCAGGAAGTCCATTTAGAGCTATCATTGACAATTCCTTACTATCAACAACATGACCAATGGTGGAGAGTTGGTCTCTTAATTCAAAGATTTTCATAAAGTAAGATATTATTGATTCTCCCTTAGCCATGTTTAAATGATGCAATTATTGTTTTAACGCAAGTGTTCTACTAGTGTTGTTGATCTCATACATGTTCTCTAATGTCATGAACATTTCTCTAGCTGTCAGAAGTTTTGAGATGATTGGCACAATGTGATCCATTACGGATTCTACTATCATCCTCTTTGTCTTAATACTATTTTTCTTCCATTGCAATAATTTAGATTCATTAGAGGGTGAAGCATTGTTTTCTAGCGCTATCCAAGTCATTCTCTTCTAAGGCCAACATTATTCGGAACTTCCAGGCAGTAAAATTTGAAGCACCTTCTAGCCTATCCTCAACCTTCAATCCATTCACCATCTTGACAGTAGAGTATTTGAAGAGGAATGGAGATCAAGTACTTTAAATTGCTAATATTATATGTCTGATTATGATCCTTTAAACCTGCTCTAATACCATGTTAAAAATATAAAATCAAACTAACAGCAATTTAATTTTTTTCACAACTAACTTTCTTTCTGCAGCGATATTAGAATCAATCTCTGTATACAATTGCTGATGAATTGCAAGTCTCTCTGCAGATAACAATTGCTGATAGATGACTCCCGATATATATGAGTTAAACTTAGATATGCTATGTTGCCGTCAACCACCAAGATGATATCGTGTTGCAGTCGACTACTAATAAGAAACTGCTCTCCCTATAATTATTCTGTATGTAAATCGTATCTATACTCCCCTTGATGATTTGGTCGATCCAATATAAGTACCAGAGTGTTGACGGTTGAAATATCAAGCGATGAGATGAAAGGATACACCCGATCGATCATTGATCGGTTATAGCTATTTAACGTTAATATCATATGGGATTAGTACTGACGACAATATCAATATATGATTAATAGAAGATATCCTTTTAAATGATATTTTCTATTATGATAAACACAATCGACATAATATAAATGTTCAGATTTGACAGTTAATAAGAGTCAGCTTATTAAATAATTTGTGTAAGAAGGATAAATATATATAATCATAAATTTAGTTAAATAATTAATTTATTAATGTCTCAAATAATACTTCAAGTTATTTGAGACATCATTGTAAATCAGATATGTAGGCCTCCTGAAGCTAACTTCAACACAATCAACCAAATAAGAAAAGGTTTTCTTCCTGACAATTCTGAAGACAAGCTTTTTCTCAAAAACCAATATTCAACCTTCCCATTTCTCTCCAAAAATATCCCTTTGATAGAAATTTAATTAATCTTATAGAATTTTTCATTTGTAACCAAATTAGGAATATTCTAGAAAATACATTAAATATTTGAGCCCATAAAGTGATTTTATTTAATATTTTAGTTTATCTAAAAAATCACTTAAATTAAATATTAGTTGCCAAATTTTACTTTAGACAACATAATAAAATAATTAATTAAATATTTAATTTTCTCAAAGCTTGTCAAAAATTGGACATTACAAGTACCCCATCTAGAGATTGCTTTCCCTCAAGTAATTCACACTCATACCAACCAACTGCCATCTGCATTTGTATGCCAAAACAAAATACCAAGATCCCATGTCAATCTCACAAATACTTCACCAAAAACCCATTGCGCCACTCTAATATAACTGAAATTTGCAACACTATCCATTCTACATTATTCTATGAAGTACTCTATCGATCATGCAAATCCCTGGATCCCAAGTTTGAAAATCATCCCTAGCATATATCCTCAAGGAAAAAGGATAAAAAACACTCATCAATTGAAGGGGATTATTTCAATGGTATCAGGTATATATATATATATATATAGATTTTTACATGTTTTTTTATAGAGGAACCCAAAAGGAACTTGTTGATGTGAGTTTTGTGACCACCTTAATGTATAGGATAAAACACTTAGTATTCCAAGATGAAACACCAAATATCTAATCCTCTCTTGAACAAGGAAGCTTTAAGTGCTAAACAATATAAATGATTGTGTGATCAAGTAAAGAAACCCTAAGGTTTCCATTGTGCACTTGCGACTTTCTATTGGACACAACTCAATTTTTATGATGTGATTTGCTGATAATCATTTGGGGACTTACATTAGCCTTTTGTGGAGGATCTATCAACTTTCTAACTGCAAATGATATATCGATTTGAGTGCTTCAACTACTTCTAACAACTATTTGAAATAAAGTGCAAATGAGATGAAGGTTTGGAAATCTAAGCTACTTCTACTTCTATTAATGCAAGACACTATTGAAGTCGTGGTGAGACTAAACTAGTCCTCTCTTCGCCAAATCAACTACGCTAAGGAGGGTGCAATCTTCTAAGGGTGTATGTATGATTTTCAAACTACTTATGCTCATCAAAACCATAAACTATGCAAATCAATGAACATCAGACAATTGGAGTGAAGTGCTTGCAATGAGATTCAGACCAACCTTACACTGTGATTTGCAATCAACAAGTACCGAAAGGCATGAATACAAGTTTCACTATGATTCAACAACAACAATATCTTTCATTATCTATTCAAATACTTAAACTGCATTTAACTTTTATTTTTACTTAACAATATTTAGCTAAAGTGAGAAATGTGGAAACCATGCAACACTTCAAAACTTCACAAGTATTCACCATGAAAACAACGATGAATTAGGAATAGTTTTGGCAGTGTTTTGGCAACAATTTCTTCAAGTCTCTTCCTCACTAATGATTTGAGGAAGCCTTAAGTACAATGAATGGCTCAAATTGATTCAAGATCAATGACCCAGATTGTTTTGACACAACCCTAATGTAACTACCACCTACAAGCATTAAATGCCAATCAATGACAATAACGCACCAATCTATGGGCCAATGAGAAAATTACATTGCTTTTGAATACATATCTATTCAAGGATGGACCAATGAGAAAATTCATTGTGGTAAAACATTGAATGCACTCCATATGTACACTTGGAACAACTTGATTGAATGATCTTGGACATGTGAGGTTGGAATCCTCTGATTGGTTGAAGATGAGTGGGCACCACCTCAACATGCTTATCTTGTTTCAAATCCAATTCCTCATCCTCGTTTTGGTAATCTTCTCATTGACATGTCCTTGAAATTGCTTGTACTTGAAATAGTTCTTATCTTGATGTCTTGGCCTTGACCTTTCTTCACGACTTTGAACTTGATTTGCATCTTGATTTCCTCATTCCATTAGATGTGTATATTTGCAATTCGATCATTACCCTTGGTTGAGGTTTCCAACAAATTTAGATACACAACATTGTGTTGGAAATATATGTTTGGTTATTTGTTGTCATTGATGTCAAACATTGTGGTCTGGAGGTGTTTGTGTTTGCTCAAACACTATGGTTTAGAAGTCTGCTATATTTGGAGAAGTAAGATTGTGTGCTGGGTATGTTAGTGCTACTGAACCTATAGAATAGTGGAAGAGAAGTATGTTTTCAAGTGTTACAAGACAGTGGAAGATAGGTATGTATTCAATGGAAGACAAGTATGTATTCAATGTTACAGAACAGTGGAAGACATGTATGTATGCAATTCTACAACATAGTGGAAGACAAGGATGTATTCTGGAGATTATATTAAGTGCTTCAGAGTTATTTTCTTTACTTAGGAAGCCTTTGGTTTTGTCCGGATGTCTATGGTTTAGTGAAGTTATGTAGTTGAAGATAACACGTATTGAGTTGTGTATTCTGGAAGGTTTCTACTCTGGAATTCAAGGTTGAAGATATGCAAATGTGTTTTGTATGGTATTCAGGTTTTGGTCTTGGTTGTGGTGTTTTCTGGTGTTCTGATTTTTTTTTTCTGGTGTTCCAAAAATAGTGTTTTCAAGTGTTGCAGTTATCATCAGTTTGTGGTTAGGTCCGGAAACGTGTTGTGATGGCTTCTGACATGGACTGTTGGCAAGTGATATTGCTACTGACATTGCGTGTGGATCTCACCATGGCGTGTGGAGGTCCGGAAATAGTTGGCAAATTAAGTGGTTCTTTGGCTAGTGTGTTTCTACACGTTTGAGATGGCGAAGTTGTTCCTGTAATTGCAGATCTGGCATTGAGCTATGTGTAGCATGTTCTTGGTTCCCTCTCTCTCTTGGAGTGGATCATGCTTCTTGATTTAGATCTGGGTTATACATTTAATGTTTATCTCTCATTCAGATGGGTTCGTGCTATGTGTGACCTATGCATTTAATGTTTATCTCTTATATGGTTGGGTCCATTTTATGTTTTGGTGTGGATGTTTTTGGCATGGGACCTTATTGCATTTTGCTATTGCCATGGATGACTTGTAACTTAATTGTAATATCCTTTTAGCATGGCAGACCATGTCGTAATCTCCAATGATCTATCTTGTATATAAGTGTAGTTTGTGCTTTGGCAAAATGAAAGAGTGAAGAAAGAGAGTTGTGGGCGAATCGGTGAAGATCTACAAGCAGAGCTTCGGAAGAGCAGAAGTCAGTTTAAGTATCAGAGAAGCAAAGGTAGAGACAGTGTGATAGAGTTGTGCAGATCAACTGCATTATTAGGAGAATCTCTCTTTATCCTTTGTAAAGAGTTGTATGTATCTTGTCCCTAGGACAGTGAGTCTTGGGTGTACAAGTTCTTTGCAGTATCTTGCTACTTTGGCAGTGACCCTCAGTTTGCAAGTCCGGAACAGTGGGATCCTATCTGTATTCATTGTTGTATTGGCAGCGAGCCTTTGGTTGCAAGTCTAGAGCAGTGAGCTCCTTCTATCTTTGTAATCAGAATTTATACATCAGTGAATTATTTTTATGAGCAAGTTCTCACCGTGGTTTTTCCCAGTTTGTGTTTTCCACATATAAAAATCTTGGTTTTCATGTGTTATTGTTTTACGTCTTCATTTGCTTAATTGGTGAAAATTCAAGTTAGTTGATTACTCAAGTATGATTTTAGTTTATGCTGATTCACCCCCCCTTCCCCTCCCCCCTCTCAGCATCCGAAGTGTGTTGACACATTAATCATCGTATCAATGATGCCTTCTTCAATCACTTCGCAAGACAAGATACAAGCAAGGCATCTCATAATCCTTCCCATTGCACTTGCGCTTCCATAATCCTGGTTTTCCTCACTTGTTCTATGAAGGACTTGCAAATGCCTTGTAGATGCAACCATTATTGTCCTTGATGTGGTAATTATAAACTGCTCGCCCTTGAACATCACCCATGCTCATGAAATGTCCAGCTCCATGTTGATATTGGATCTCCTCTTTCACTTGAACTTCTTCATTTCCTTGCAAAGCATGAAAACACTTGTGTTAAGTTTGTAAAATGGCAAATATGAACAAATTTAAGATATTCTTATGACTAAACATCCCTTCCTAATAATATGATTTTGATTTGGCATTGGAGTTGTATTTGTATGAAAGGGGTTTTCTTGTCTTGTTCACAATCCTAGCCTTATCCATGCATCGACATCAAAACAATTTTTAATTCTGATTTACATTATGATTTCTAAACTTGGTTACTATCTGAATGCATGCTTGGATTTGTTCTTATTTGCTGTGGTTGGTGAATTTTCTGATTTCCCCCACCCCTAAACTCACTATAGGTCTATCACATTTTGCACCTCTTGATGGCAGACTTCTGACCGTAATCCCTGATTTAGTCTCTTTATTCACTTCTTAATCTGCTTACCATCCTTTACAATCACCTCATTGATCAATTTCACATGTTTATCCTTGACCTGCTCTGCCTTTAATCAGGTGGTTTTTTTTTTGAGTTTAAATTGTAATCAGAGGTTTGCATTTGATCTACCTTTATAGGCCTCCTATGGAGAGACACCTCTCTTAGGCCCACAAGGCCGACTTGATATTGCATTAAAACACTTTGATTGTTTGCAATTCATTGGCCGACTTGCATAGGTTTCACTTAATTTGAATCCAATGGCAATCGGATCCCTTTGCAAGGTCTTGAAATCAAGCCCAAGAATCTGAGTGGAAAACTTGATGTCATTGGGTTTGAAGCCCTGAAATAATGGTAGAAATCAAGCTTGGCTTGGGCTTGAGCCCCAAGAATTGAGCAGAAATATTGGCTTGCTTGGGCTCCAACTCAAGATTTGAGTGGAAATGTGCATGCCTTTGGGCTTCAACTCAAGACTAAATCTTTAGAATTTGCTAAGTGTGGGGCTTCATCACTTGATTTAAACTTGCATGCTACTTGGAATGCTTGGGATCAGATTTTAGTTTTTATCAAATGTTTGCAATTTTGAGTTTATACTTGCTCCAAAATAGATCCTCATCTTGTTTCTTTTTACCATGGCAAAGTCAAATATCGTCATACATCATTCTAATTTCCCCCAAAGGCTAGGCAGAAAGCATTGTGAGGTTGGGCTTGGAGCCCTAACAAGGTTGGAAATCCAACCTTGCTTGGGCTCGAAGCCCCAAGGAGGTTGGAAATCCGACCTTGCTTGGGCTCTTCCCAAGTTTGAGCTTCCAAAAAAATTGCAATGTGTTCGACAAATATATCAGCAAACCCTATGACCTACCTTTGTTTTTTCACTTGAAATTGCAGATTGGTTTCATGTTTGTTCATGTTTTAAAGAGCTTGGAGGCACAAAAATGTGGCGAAAATCAGCCTGCTCTTGGGGAGCTCCAAAAGGAGGGCATAAATCAGCGTCCTCTTGGGCTCCTACATTGAGTTGATTTTGAAAATTTTGCCTAGTGTTGGGCAAATCTTATGCCTCACCCAGATTTTACATTGCTTTTAGGCTTTCATCGTATGATTCCAACCAAAATCTCCATCATTTCATTTGTAATTGGCATAAGGACAGATTGGAGGTTTGCATACTTGTCATGGCAATCAAATCGGGTTTGAAAACTAAACTTGATTTCACCCAGCCCTTAATCACTTTCATAGCTTTGCAGATCGGATTTTGCAATTTTCTCGAGTTTGGGAGTCCCAAATATTGGGCGGAAATCAAGGCATGCTTGGGCTTGGAGCCCCAAGTCTAGGGTGGAAATATGGCCTCTCTTGGGCTCCATCAACTAGGATTCATGTTCAAAATTTAACTAAGCGTTGGGAACTCAACATCTTCAAATCAGAAACTTTCATCAACAGCCAACCCAATTCCCATGTTTGCCCAAGTTTTCCTTCTGAGATCAAATTTCAATTAAGTGTGGAGAATGACTTGCAACTTGAAACCTCCTATCCATTACAAGACCCTGACTTGCTGCTAGACTTGGCTTCCAACTCGAAACCTAATCAACTTTCTACCTTATTAACCTTCAAGACTCGAAAATGTTGCCACACTACAACTAAAACTAGCAAACCAGTAATTGCCAAAGCAAAAAGAGGGGTTCCCCATTTGCAATGGGGTGATGGTGTGAAAAGGTCAAAAGAGAACCCATGACCAATTTTTTTGCCATATCCATGAATTTTAATTTGCGAACCGAAACCAAGATTTGATTGAAGAAAACATAATTTAGCCAAAATGTATAATAAATGCAAAATGAAGAAAACACTTCTAAAATGTATGGAAATTAGGATTGATGACTAGTCTAATCATGCAAATTAGGAATCTTTCCCAATCCCATCAAATTTCATTGGAGAATAATCAATTAGGGCCACCTTCAGTCCCTTAGGAGAGCTGGGCACTATGATTGATTATCCTCTTTTGAAGGTTGATACGATTGATTATGATTATGACAAGAAATGATGCAAGAACTAGGAAGAATGCTGGGAAATTGACTACAATCAACAAAAACAGTAAGCAACAGAACAAAACTGCAAATTCTAAAGACAAATTTGGAAATGGGATTTAGAAAGGAACCTAGGTCTACAATCTGAGCCTGAAAATGATGGTCCATGTCAATAGGCACCACTGACCTGAAGATGTCTGATGCAAATTTCGTAAGCAGATTCCACATAAGGATGTGTGGTAGATCATCCTCCCAAAATATTGGCCAAAATGTGTCGGTCACTGGAGTGGATTGATAGTGACCATGGTTTTTCACCTGTTCAAAGTCTGGAACTATTCGTCTCAGTTTTCTCTTCACGAATTTACAATCCTTTTTTATTGGATCTCGAATCTACACAAAGAAGAGGTAAAATCTGTTGGGCTGTATAGGGGCTTGCCTAAGTCAAACCTTGGGTAGGAATTAACCTCCACTACGACAATGATGATTAGAAAGAGAGCATGCCTTTGATTAGGCAAAGGTTGAAAACCTTAAGAAAATGCTGAATTGACAAATTATACCTTTACTATGATCTTCTCGCCTTGAAGTTTCATTAAGGTTGATGTTTCTAAGTAGGAGTTCATGCATGTCTTCATTCACGGAGGAAACACATAAACTTGATCATGGATAGTAACTTGAATGCTTGATCTCTCCTTCGCTGCCTTGGAGATACCCAAGTGCTTTGCTCAATTGCTCGATGTGAATTGGAATTGAATTGCTTGATGAGAGATGTTCAAATGAGGGGGTGAGGGTTGTATTTATACTCAACCTCACGAAATTTGTTAATAATTTCGAAGAAGGCCAACATCGGGAGAACTTTCACGCTCAACAAACTTATGACCTTTAGTGGTTCAAATTTGAGCCCAAGATGGCTGGATGCTTGCGGCTAGCGCCATATCCTGCAATTTTGGCTTGAAGTTTTCTTTGTGTTCTCAAGATTGTGTTGGGCTTCCAGATTTGACCATGGATCAACACAACCGCAACACCAATCCCTCTACTTAACGAGGATCAATTATAAGGGGCTCTGTTCACCCCGAATACCTTCGTGAAAACATTGTAGACATACAAGAATATGCCCCTACTGAACAAGTATGCCATGGAAAGAGCACTCATCAGATACATGGCTGCCCAAAAACGAACAGTAGAGTACTTCATCTAGAACCTCCCAAGTCCCATAGCAGTGGCAATAATGGGCCAAAGAGCAAAGCACAGTAGGAGGAAGAAAATCTTAAAAGGATTACTATTGACATGATTGCCCCGGACCCCTCACCCTACCACAGATGAAAAAACTCAAGGAGAAAAAAAGATCTGAACTCCAGAGGACGCAACAGCTGGACAAACTTATGCTGGGCAAACTGAAAGAAATACAAAAGGTTCAGATTAAAATTACTGAGGCCACCACCAAGTCCTAGAAGGAACTATGTGAAGAAGAGAAAGCACAAAAGCCAAAGGAAACCACCATTTCTCTTCCTCCCCAAACCAAGTATGGTGCTACCATAGCATCATCAACTGGAACATCAGCAATGGCACACATCCGGATCTTCCTGACACAAACGTACCAAGAATTGGAAATTGCAACACATCCTCAAGATCCTGGTAACAGGAGACTAGGTAGACATTGGTAGCATCACTCTGATCCAAAAATTTCAGCTAGGAGATATCTTACAATAGTCAGCCCAACAGGAAGTTGTAAAGAAACACAGGCAAACAACTAAGAAGGTGGAAGAAATAATCAAAGAAATATAGGGAAAATATCCACAAGTTAAGGGGAGTACTTCTCAACCAGCCCTTGTCCACCTTCGGTTACTCATTGATGAGCTCCTCTAGGATCCAGGTTTGCAAAGGGATAATTTGAAACAAGAAGTGCAAAAGGAGTTTGAGGAAAGGAGGAAACGCTGATGTGCAACAATGCAGACAACCTTGAAGCACAACTGACCACTACCAAGAAAACAGAGGTAGAAGTTAATGAGCTATATCAGTACGGCCTACAATGGCTCAACTTGTTGAAACCTCTCAAGGTACAAATGGAGCAGCTGGAGGCAAAGTTTACACAAAATTCTAAACAATATGATGCCATGAAAGACTTGGACGGGATAAAAAGAGTAAAAATCGGAGATCTACATGATCAACACCAACAACATCAAGATTATCTAGACAAAGTAAAGAAGAAATTTCAGCAGTTAAGGGAATTTGTTAGTCTGCAGCTGGTCCACATCACTGGTTTGATCAATGATGCATGACCTTCCTCCAGAACATACAAATACCTACACCACTCTGGGAAGCAGAAAATCAGCTGTTACCTCTGCATGTTCACATTCACCAGTTGCAAACAGTAAAGAAACAATGGCACGATCAGTTCTAGACATTGCAGGTAATCTACAAGGACATTTTAACCTAGAGTAGTTTACTTGAGGACAAGTCAAAGTTCAACCAAGGGGATGATGTTGACCAGAAAACAGATACATACACTAGTCCAGAGATGTAAGGGTGTAATCTAGAAACAGAGTTCCAGAATGTATAAGTCGGAAGATAGGATGTTAGTTAGGGATACTATCTAAGGGCTGCGTCCCTATCCAGAGATATAAGCAGAGGAATTAGGTCTATTCACCAGAATAGGGATAGAGAGAATAAACAATAGAGATAAGATAGAGAAATAAGTAGATCAAAGATACAACGGAGATATAAGGAATGTATTTGAAATATTGACATATGAATATAAACACATGTGATTGCAGGTCTTAGATATGTGTTATTTCCTTTGGATTCATTATTAAAATAGGATCTAGACTAATCTGTTTTCTGCCCCAATAGGACTGAGTCCGGGGAACTGCAGAAATTCTTTGGGAATAGAAACTTTGGTCTGTCTCCTCCAAATATCTTTCTAACATATATAAAGGAATCACCAGGGTTCAAGAGTCGGGTGTGATAGGAAACAAGTAGGTGGGTAGCAGTATAGATCCTATTTCTCAACATGAATGTCTTGCATGAAATCTGCCAAAAGCTCTTTTTATATGGAAGTTCTTCATAAGAAAAAAAACATTATGGCATGACCTTTTTATCAAGGATAAATATTTCAAGTCGGGTGATTGGGCTCTATTAAATAATTTATGGTATAAAGGTTTATGCACCAAACTTGAAACCCTACAAGATCGAAAGCTTGTTTGATAATGGAGCAGTCAAGCTAAATATGGTTGATGACATAAGATTTTTTATAATGGTTTATGGTCATTGCTTGAAGCTATATCACAAAACATTGTCAAAGAAAGTTCAACAGGATTTACAATCTTAGGTAGACATTAGTTAATTGAAGTTATCACTCTTACTTTCATCAGATTCATAATTGCATGTTATAATAAAAAATATGGTTTGTGATCTAGTTTTTAGCAGATATAGACATAAAAAAAATTAAAAAATTAAAATGCAGTTGCTGAACAAGTAGTGATTGTGGAAGAGGTTACTACTTGAAAGTGGTTGGTCGAAGCCCTCTTAAGCAGTTGCTGTGCAAGTACATATCTTTATGTGTTCACGACGAGCCTTTAGAAGGTGATGATTTCTAAATAAATTCAGATTGATCCCGTTTTGCATATCTGGAGACAAAGATGGCTTAGCACACTATTTATTGGTAAAACCGATTCGGCTATAATAGGTAAATTTTGTCTTCTCCACTTGCCAATGTCATTTTCTTCTGTAATGTTTTAATATGAAACTTTATTACTTTATTCAATTCTCTCCTGTTTTACCATTCCCAATTGTACAGTCCTGTTGATGTGAGTTTTGTACCACTACATAACATATAGGACTAAACGCTTGATACAGGGTATCAAACACTCAACCCTCTCTTGAAAAGCATATACTCACAAAGGATGTGAGGAAACGCTCCAAGGTTCTTTACCTGTGGATCCTAACTCAGTTATATTGATGTGATTTGCTGGTAATCACGTCGGCGGGCTTACGTTGTTTCTTCAAAGATACTGAACTCTGACTATGATGATGATGGATTCCAGCTTTTCAATGTATATTCCCTTTGTTTCTCCTCTTGAATTTATATCACTCCAATCTTCTCCTCTTGAATTTATATCACTCCAATCTTCTCCTCTTGAATTCTCACTACTAAGCTACTTACTACCTCACTACTACTCCTAAGGATGAAGAAGTTAACAAATGGACGGGGATCGAACCTCGTGAAAGCTTACCAGCGGTGCTACTCCCATAGGTGCAAAGATTCGAAGGAAACAAGACTAGAGTACCAAACAAGGCTTCCTAACAAGCCGCTAGGATGCTAGTGGCCTAGTTTAATGATCCCTATCAAACACTTGCTAACATCACCATGCAACTAACCATTTACTCTATTCTTACTTAGCAACTTTCTTGAAATGA
>MU225682.1:5953570-5979239 GCA_018584345.1 Thuja plicata | reverse complement strand
GGTCCATGTTATGTTTTAAGCATAAGTTTCCTCCCTTTCAACAATGCAATTTCCTTAATTAGAAAGCTTTTCAAAATCAGTTTTACCATGCATTCAAACTAACACTTTCAGCCATGAATTCAATCTCCCAACAACATGGAGAGGAGGCGGAATTTCATCACACCATGGACATGGTGTCCATGGTGGTGGCGGAATCCGCCACTACCATGGACATCAGGTCCATGTTGTAAGTTCATGTTTCAAATTCAAAGTTTCCAAGTTCAAACTTTCAAATTCATGCTTCATCTCCATGTTTCAAGCTCAAAGTCTCAAGTTCAGATTTCAAGCTCATGTAGAACCAGATTTCAACCATTTAAAAGATGCCTCAAACTCTATTTTCGAATTTAGGGGGTCCCCAAGGATTGGGGCGATGTGTGAAGGACTTCACAACAAGTCCCTTTTTAGTTAAATTCATTTTAATTCAATCTTCAGTTGGGGAACTTGTTGCCAAATAAAAACAGATGACGTCAAGTAAGGAAAACATAATTTCTTGAAATCATTATCTCGTGATGTCAGGAATTTATTACCAAGTTAAGAAACAATTTTGCCAATAATTGTTAGTCAAGTCACACAATTGCAAATGTTTTTGTTTTGACTAATCTTTCATTAATTTTATTTGACATAATTGCTTTGCAGGGCTATGCATATTGTTACAATCAATATGACTCTCAAAAGTATCAGCGTATATGTTAATACAATAAAATTTGCCAAATTGTGTTATCTACTAAACAATTTCAGTAATAGCGCATTTCATCTATTACAGTTCCTTTATAGCTACAGTGTTTCTGTGAAGGAACAATGTGTTGGCTTAACTTATGCTGTTCTCTTTGTAACTATGGTTTGTGTTAATCTATCCTTTTGTGAGGGTTTGGCCCTGCTTAATCAATCAAAAACAATGTGTTGTGTTGTGTTGCATTTTCTCCCCTAAGGCAGAATTTTCTATATTTTATTTGACTATGGTAGCATTTATCTGGTACAAATTTTTAGTGGTTGGCCATCTTACTTGTATCGTTGTGTTCCAGATTAATGCATTTTTTAATGCCTGGTATATATCAAAGGATCACTTGTTTTTTTAATTTTGGAGAGGGTGGTGGAGTAGTGATGAAGCCTCTATAAGCATTTTTGGAGCTCGCTGCAAAAATAAGCTGGTGTCGTATTGGAGACTTATTCATTGCCATTCCTTAAAAAAAAGTTCTCCAGGAAATGAAGAGGCTAACCTTAATTTTATACATGGAGCACTTTCTATTAACTGCTCTACAGGGCTAAGATATTTTTTCACACATTTGATACTTACCTCTTTGTTTGCAATTTGTTCATATTCAATTTCATCACCCTGGCACTTCACTAAATTAACTACATATGCTGATTTAGGCAACATGTTAAGATGCATGTGAGTAATCTGGATTGAACAAATGTAAATTTATGGAACAGTTTCCCTTTGCAGAACATTTCTTTGAGTCTGATTTAGTTAATAGTCTTTTAAGTCTTAATTTCTTATAATACACAGGGATGCGTGACAGATCTGCAGCCCTGCCACCCCAGTCCTATTTCTGTCCTAGAGATGTAGGGACATACCCTGGCCATCCTTTGTCCTCTAGAGAAATCAGGCATGTTTGCCCTTTTTTTCATCTTTTTTAATTGAAAGTCAGTTTTTGACATTTTTCAGAAGAAGAGTCGTTCATAGTTATGTTCTTATAACTATGGAAAGAAAATTTACAGTCGTTGAATGACCACATACAACTATAAAATGAAAATCAGAAAATGTAACCCTGTTGAATGGTAACATACAGTTGTTACTTCATCAATGGGTAATTCTTGACTGCAGACAGTTGTAGGAGAGTAGAAATATAAAGTGGGAGTATACGAGTGTGGAATGAGCAAAAGTATGATTTTATAGAGTTGGAGAGCAGACAATATAAAATTAGAGTATACAGGTGTGGAATGACCAAAGGCATGCTTGTGTATGGTTGTAGGAAATGTATGTTGTCATTACACTTTTGTTTATATTTTGTATCCTTTGGGACTTTTGTCATAATTAAAACATTGAAGAATTAAATCAGAAGTTTCTCTTTTTTAATTTTATTGCTGATATACTTGAGTCAATGAAATCTTAATTGATAATTGGACTTTTTACATTATATGAATGTCGAAACTTTAAGTTTGATGTCAAGTATAGCTAAGCTTGCTTATATATATGTCCTGCCGTCCCCTGCCACTCCCCTCTTCAAGACACTCTAAACATAGCATGATTTTCTATTGTGTCTGCAGTTGATGTAAAAGTTACTGTTTTGAGCATATGGTCTCCTATATTGAAAGCTATTTTAAATTATTCTAAACCTGTGCCGAGATGTTTCCACAGACTTAGATAATAGTTGCTTTAGACTCAGAAATATCTAATTCTTCACTCACATTCTCAATTGATCTTAGCTTCTTTAGAATAAGGTTCTTCGTAATTGTATTTCATTTGATAAGCATGATTATTGTAGGTTAAAGTTTCTTGGAATTGGGTTTACCTACTATAGTTATGTTCATAGTTGGTTGTTCAGCTCTCAATTTTTTTAACGCAAGTACTTCTGAATTGCCCATGCATTTACATTTTGAGTCCCGTTTACCTGCTTTTGATCTGAGCATTTCTATATATTTTCATTGATTCTTAATTGTTTGATGTGCTTGAGGTGGCACTATGATGCTTAAACCCAATTTTGGCTTTGGAGCCGATTATGCATTACAACTTGGTTTGAAAACTTTACATGCTTTAATGTTTTAAAAGCTTATATGTAATTTAATTTTGAAGACATTAATGTTTTGTGCAGGTACATTTATAGTGAATATCTTCTACCGATTTATGTACCTAGAAAACGTAGACCAGGTCATAACATTGTTTTGTGTCAGCTGGTCTAGTTTGATTCTATGTTAGGCTTATATTTTGAAAACACTATGATGCAGCATGTTATTAAGAAGTTAAAATTATGAAATAGAATTTGGCGTATAAAATTATGAAATGGAATCTGGCTTATCCATGTAGCTGAGATGCTGATTATGCTTTCATTATAGGGTTCAAATTATATGGATTAGTTGTGCACATAAGCTGTTTGATACACTTTCTTGAAAGATACTCTAGTCAAAATAGTGTTATCAACACTTGATCTTTAAAACCAACAAAATTAGAATTTCATATTTTTATTTATAGATGCTACTGGAGAAGAAAACACGGTTTACGACAATTAGAAATAATGGAAGGTAATCTTCTGCGTGTAGGTGGCCTATAAAGGAAGAGATACACTAGTCTCATGCAATTCAAAAACAAAGCAAAGTCTTCTTCGAACATGTAGCGTCCACACTAATATACTGAACTAGTACTCTTAGGACACATGACATCCAATGTATCCAATGCCTCAATAATGAAATAAAGCAAGTCCCCTTTGGACGCACAACCTCCACTAACTTATTACGTTAGATAGCTTGCCATTATTAGAGACAAGTGCCCTTATGCATCATAATGGCATCTTCATCTCCCATGGTGGGTTTTGAGTCAATATTTAGATCTTAAGCCTCTTTATCACAATTCAAATTAAAATTCTTAAACAAATCAACAACAACGAAAGATAGAGCAAAGAACACCAATGTACAAGAAAACATCAGATTTATGTGGAGAACCTTACAAGCGAAAAACTACGGTGAGAAAAGTTGCTTGGATCTATTGTCCAAATCCAACCTCACAAATGAGAACACATTACAATTTGTATCAAGGCTCATTGCCTAAGGAAGCACAATGCTCCTTGAGAGACTTGTTAAAGAGCTTCACTACCTCAAAGCAAGATACAAGAACCTGGGGAAGAGATTCAGTATCTCATGAAAATTTGGATTACAATAAGCCTTAAGCTCATGGCCTCCACCAATCTCTTGAGAATGCAGCTGCCCTTAGTCACTGCCTCAAACAACCATTAAGCAAATCAGCTTCAAAACTTCCACTACCCGCTTTTACTGCACCATACTTCGTACCGTACACTCTACACCCTTGTGCAACTGAAATGATCTTGTAATATATCCTTTGCAAGTAATTAAAACATTAAATTAGTTTGGCTAAAACACAAGACAAGCAATGACCTTAACAAGTCAACATCAAAACATATTTGTGGTGAAATCGGTCGAAACCGGAGATAGACTGGACCTAAAATGACTTATTATATCCTTTTATGTAGCCCCAAAACAATAAACATATCGGTGCACATCTTCCCAAGCCATCAACAGGGTAGCATGTAGATGAAATGCCTAACATTTTACCAATTGGCCTAGAATCACAACTTCTAAAAGAATTTACATATTGTGGCACATATCAAGACATAGTAGGGCCCATAGATGACTCGTCACAACTTCCAATGCTAGCACAGGGCCTTAAATGCATAACACGAACAATAGAATAGGCCCCATAGGCCAGATGACAACAAATCACATTAAAAGACAAGCTCTAGACAATATGTAGCACCAAAAAGATCAATCTTCATCATGTAGACTACATAGAGACATTGCATGAATGCTCAAAAACATTCCCATATATTTTTTCATATTGTCATGCCAAAATAAGTTCACACAACCAATCAAATACAATTTTTTTTTATACATGGAAGCCAATAAAACATGGCCATGAGATAGAACATTACAAGATAACACAGAATTGGTTACGGGGAAACCAAAATAGGTAAAAACCCCGGTGGGAATTAGCACCCACAGAACTATACTAGAGTATAATAATCCCTGTTAGAAAATCTTACAACCCTGTTAGGAGTTGATCTTTACAATGCAATAAGTATTGTGACCTAGTTAAGGGTCGGACCCTGTTAGGAGTCTTTTACAAATAACCCTGTTAGGGGTGAGGACTCATTGTCCAAAAGCACACTGTTAAAATGATGAAGGCTGCAATCTTTAGTAAAATAGATATACATTATATCTGATAATGAACTGTTTGAGTAGACTTGCTGTCTTGATAAGTTCCAGTGAATTGTATGCACTCTCTGATTCTTCACATAGATCTTTAACTAATGAATGAAATAGCTTTATTGTCCCAAAACAACTAGCATTTTGCTCTGTTATTTTTCTGTCTCTTTTCTTATCATTCACACTAAGTGATCACAAATAAAATGCTATATGTATCTTCTTCAAAGGATATGATCACGTCGGCTGTAGAAATCCCTTAAATACTTTTCTTGTCGGCTAAACTAAGCACGCAATATAATTAGAACTGCGCAACTCAAAATGAATAGACGCATCGCTTCACATAGTCGGCTCCACCAAAATTACCCAAACGTCACACTTCGGATGAAACACGTTTAGCGCCTTTGGTTAATCATCTTTGACTCATAACTAAACATGAATCTGAACACGCATATCCCATAGATAGGCGCAACTGAAGAATCAATAAGATTACTGTCGGCTTTTTGAAAACAATCCTCTGGAACTGGGGCTGGTAAACAGAGTAATTTAACTCAACTGTAACTGAACTTCTGAATCTGTGTGTATTAACATGGTATATTAACTATGTTTGAAACATAAAAACAACCGCGCAAGGCTCCAACATATTCATACTGAAAAGTGAATACAGTTCACTGCTGTATACTATATGTTGTCATCAATGACAAACATACAGTCAACTATTTGCACAAAGGCAAATCTCCAACAATATATCTTTCCAAGATTCCCATGTTGCCTTGTTGAGTTATTTGATAGTTAGAATAGTCATACTCAAATAAGATACATGATAACATCTCAAATCATGACATCCTTTAGCATAATGACTACTACTAGCAATAAATAGATAAAAACCATCTAGTCAAGCCCTATCATTATTCATTTTGGCCAAGCTTTTAAAAGAAATTACAATGGTTGTGTTGGAATACGTTTGCCATTGCGCTAAAAGATCAACCTATTAATGCTTGATATTCTAGAGATAAATTGATTTGCAGGAGGTGGTTAGAATAGAGATAAACGATATTTAATAAAATTATGAGAAAGGAAAGACGAACCTAGAAAGACCTTTGAGAACTAGTATGCACCTTCAATGTCCTATCTTTTTCTTTTAATTAAATGTCCAACAACATGATACAAGCACATACAACTAAGCCATTATAGAGAAAACAAGTATAGATCCATTAACCCTTAGAGGAAATGTACTGTAGTTTGTAGATATACAAGTTTGAAGTAGCTTCTAGACCAAGCCAAAAGAGGTGGGCATCCAAATCCATGTGGAAAGTTTTTCAACCACCTCTAACCATGCTACAAGCACTTGTCCAAAATTCTCTAATCCCTTTCACATGCCTCCAAGCTTGGACATTTCATTTTTCCTAAAAAGAGGGATGACAACTGCTCTTTTGCATCTTATAGTTGTCGTAGAATCTGTCATTTATAATAACACTTACAATTATAAGAAAATTCATGGTAACTGACCATAAATATTTGATTCTCTTACATCTTGAATCATACACAAACTTGGATACCCATATGTTTTCTATACAATATGCCTACTAACACCTCTACAACTTGTCACAAGAATATGTCATAACTAATCATAAGAATATGTTGTACAATGTTGATTTACACAGGTTTCTAAGATGCCAACACATGGGAAATCATCTCTACCAAGATGAGATGCCTACTTTCTCATGTAAGGACAAAATACATTATTGTCGTCTTTCATGTCATTTACCAACATGAAGACAATTCATTGTGCTATGTCACACTAGATGACAAAATGATGAACAAGCAATTACAATTTATGCATTAAATAAATAAATACATTGCTAGAAATGGCTAAGGTTGTGAAAAATCAATTCCCAATATTCCCCCACTTGCCGAACACCTTACCATGACCAATCTAAACTATACAAAAGGCCAAAAAAGAAATGCATCATCATATCTATTCATGAAAATACGTAAATTTGTAGCATGCTCTCATGCTCAACAAGATATATGTGATAACTTCTAAGGTGTACACCATATGAAGAAAGAACTCCTATCATCCTCCAACATACCACCTATGGAAGAAAAAGAGCAAGCCAAGGTGAAGATATACCAATCCAAAGAAGACAAGCATTAAATCCAAGTGATAACAAAGGTTGTAAAATGTTGCCAAACTTCTATATGCTCTTGAGCTTTACAAAAACATCAATTTATCAAACTTAAAACTTGTTACCAGGACACAACTTTAAAGATCCGTACACTTCTCCTAGAATAAGATTGAACATGAATGTTCCAAAACAGTTAGAACAAAAACCACAACTAGTTGTTAACATCTAATTAAAAATTCACATGCCTAGAAATAACAACTATAACAAATGACAAACTGTCCAATCATCCAATCCTCAAAGGTATCTAAAATATCGGTAGAATTCATGCCAATAACATATCCAACCCATTAATTGTATTTACAAGCTCCCTTTATAAAACCTATCAATGAAAAACATATGTATCTAGGAGTTCCCATTGCATGGGTAATGTCAAATTTGAAAAATAAATCATGGCATACTAAGCCTACCAATCAACACTTCAACAAAGGTGTGGCTAATAATTAAACCATCTAGTACATCGAAGAATAATTGTATTGTACACATGCAACACAAACTATTGCATAATCTTTGACAACATGTCACCATAGCTTTAACAAGTCCATCACATCAAACCATGTAATCACAAACTTCTAGGAAGTAGCCATAGAACATAGATAAAGCGCACAAATCATATCATCATCATATCATCCTACCAAGATCTGTGAGTGTTATGTTGTGTCCTGTAAGATCTCCTTCACAACCCCAATTTATAGCCTCAACAACACCTAAATGCTTAATCACATTAGATCAAACAAAACATGTATATAACATCATAGATATAAACTTTTCGAAAATAAGAAAGATCAAACTCAAAAACATTCTCGTACTAGGAAATCAACCCAACATCTCCAAATAACATCTCATAAATCAAATCAAATAATCAAATACACAAGGAGGTAACCATGCCAAATATTCCTCAAATGACCCTTGTAATACCTTTAACTGGGTAAAGTGCTTCTAACAGAGTACATCATCTTGTGGGTTTGATCCCCATCGTGGTTTTTTCCCTTAATCGGGTTTCCACGTCAAAAATCTTGGTGTTATGTGATGGTTGATGTGTTGTGATGTTCATCATTCATCTATGAGATTAAAGGTTAAGAGTTTGTTAAGGTTTTGAGATTTGGGACACAATTGATTCACCCCCCTCTTAGTTGTGTATGCTACCTTATCAACAATTACATGAGTAAGTGTGTTGCAATCACATGCAGAACAAATCAGGACATCATTTATAGGGGAGAAACAATTTATTCTACTGTTGATTGATGAAAAAGTAATAGTTTTCTTATTGATCCATTCAGGAGGATCAATAATGATGGTTCGTTGATCATTCTTGATATTTGACAGTGGTATTTATGAAGAAGATGATAGTGAGTTGTGTTTGATGAAATTTTGTGATACTTTTTGGATACTCTTCTTGTAAAAGTCTAACACTATTTTTTCACATTGCTGATTGGGACATGAAGAATTGTTGATTCAGACTGTGTTTCATTCTGGTGACTTAGATGATGTTGAGTTTATTTAACCATAATATTCTTCAGGGTGATTCTTGTGATGACAGTGTTTTGTAGTGATGATATGGAATTATTTGTGTGCTTCTTGTTCATTTCATGTTACAAATGTGATTTATTTTCTTATGATGCTCTGGAAAACATTGGGATGTATCATGAAAACTTGTTCCAGTGATTTTTATGGTGATACCAATCTCTCTGTGTTTTGGATTCACATCCAATTTTTTGTTTTCGTGATTAAGTGTGATGCCTGAAGGATCTATAATGTGATATTTACCCATTTTATAGTTATGTTGTACAGTGGTTAGTACCATTTTCTTTGATCTTATTTGACTGTGGCAAATATGATATTGGTTCTTCAGTGTTTGACAGACAGTGCAGTGCTTGGTTGATTAGTTTAATGATTTATAGATGTTTTGATCAGGATCATGTGATGTTATGGTGATGGAATTCTATATTTGATCAGATAAATACTTGTCAGTTATGGTGGTACATTTCGATACATGACAGTAAAAGGAAAGCAGTCTTGTTTAAGTTGATGTTTCATTGTTCTTGATACAGTATGGTACAATGCAGTTTATTATATGCTACACTGATTGTTTTACAAGGAAGATCTTGTTTTCTTTTAGGGTATGGCATGCTTTGTTGTCCTTGATACACATCTCTGTTAGCGTTTCCCTATAAAGGCACATACATGAGTTTTTGATGGCAGTTCAAAGTTAATGGAAGTAGTGTATATCTGATCCAAGCAGTACTTTTCAGTTGTGACCTGCATTTTTTTATATGATATCCTTGGTGTTTTCGATGCATGATTCAAATCATATTTCCAGCTGTCATCAAGGTGTCATTTCATGGTCTCAATGTTTTCTCCTAGCACATGTATATCCAAGAGTTTTTCTTTAACAATGACACATGATATTTAGTTGTATTTTCAGCAATAGTATGACCAAATATTTTAATTTTATTAGTGATATATGAATGTCAATTTTTATTCTGTGCTAGCTTGGTCAGTTATTTATGATCTACAAACTGACAGACAGTATTAAGTACATAATCAAGCTGAGTTAACACTCAGATGTTTGTCTTCCCGGTATATAGATGCTTTGTACATCACAGGTATACTCACAATAATTTTCCCTTCACTCGTGAACATTTGGTACAAGAAGTGAATGAATTTATTTTTGAGGCATCTACACTATCTATTCTTCTCTCCTTTTCCCTTGATGCAAAAAGGGGGAGAGGAGTTAGTGTTTTGCAACCAAGGACAAAGGGGGAGTTTGTTGCTCTTGACTTTGTTGTCCTTGATGTCATAACACTAACTGGTACTGGTACATGTAGATTATATTGATAGATACAATTCATTAACATTATCTTTGATGGTCCTTATTATATTGGTTCTTCCTTGAGGACATGTTACTTATGGTGCTTTGAAGATCCTCTATTTTGATGATCCTTATAGTGCTTTGACATTATCTTTGATGATCCTTATGATGCACATCATACTTGATGATCAACATGGCAATATGATGTATAGTGCATATATTGATATACTTGATGACATGGTTGATGATTATACTTGATGACATATTTAATGTTCCTACTTGATTGAGCATTGGTATAGTACGTTGACAATCAGCTGTTCCAGAGCTTTGGTATGATACATTGATATTTTTGCATTTGACAAAGATCTTTTATATTCTTGCAATATTCTTAACAATCATACATGACAGGATTCATGGTTTATTCACAAGGCTTTCAACATGAACATAAAGTTATATTCTTGTTGTATATTCATTACATCTTAGTAACTAGTAGAATATATGCCTTATTTGCACTTTGATATTTGTGCACTATATCTTTCTCTGCGAATAAGCAGTTAATAGCTTATCAAGTTTTGTTGACAAGTTATTAATTTCTTATTTAATATAAAATATATTTTACAAATATCCTACATATAAGTCATATATGTAATCAATGACAAGATGTTCATGTGTATTCTTACAAGAATACATTTCTTCTCCTAGCTGAAGTTTTCAAAGCTTCATTTTTGCATTCAGGTATTTTAACTATTTCAAGCAAAGGAACAAATATTTTAACCTGAGAAAATGCATTATACATAAAAGAACATTCTTTGGGAAGAGATTTATTGACCACTTTTTCTTTTGCTATTTTTGGAAAGTCCCGAGGTTCTACCTATTTCTCTTGAGTAATGTCTTTGTGCTACACCTTCTTTGGATCGGTTCCTTGGTCAGATTTTCCTTGTTCTGCATTCACTGTTCTATTCCTTAATCTATAATTACTTTTTGCTTCTTCAATTGCAGCTAGTGTGTACTTTTTTCTTCTTCTGTTAATTTTCTTAACCATGGAGTCTTCTCCTGATAATCCCCATACTGGTACACTCTGTTGAGTTCATCTTTATAGTAGTATTCATCTGAAGAACTGTATTCATCATATCCCCACATAGGATCTGCTGAAAATGCATATGCAGTAGGTTGAGGATCATCATCTTCCTTATCTGGTTCTATAACATCACGTGATACTAAACATTGCTCTGCTACATGAGGCAACCTGCATACATCACACCAAGGGTTTTCCTCCAACATATGATTTCCTTTTGACAATGGATCATGAGTATGCAATTCTTTGTTCATGGTTTTTCATCCTTCAATGTTGTGTTATAAGGCATATCCTACAATCTGTATCTGTCAAAACTGAATGGTGGTCGATTACTCTGGTTGTATTTGAAGTTATCTTTTTCATTACTCGTTTGGAGGCTTTTCATCATATTCATAAGCTTATCTAATTTATCTTCCTCTTTGTACTGCTTAGGACCTTTAGGATTGAATAATCGAGGGTCCTCCCTCTGAACAATTATGCTAGATGCCTTCCTATCATTCTCAATAGTTATAGCAATTTTGAGAGCATGTGCTAAAGTATATGGCTTATGAGATTTGATTTCATAATTGGTCTTATTATCAAAAGCACCCATATAGAAATTTATCAAAAAGGCATCAACAAGTCTAACATCTCTTGGAATCATGTTTAATACTTTATTAAATCTTTTGTTGAATTCAACAACAGATTCATTTTGATTTTTTTTATACTTGTCAATTCATGAGATGCAAAGGAAGTGTCAAATTATGATCACCAAATTGTTCTATAAACTCATTAACAAATTCACGCCAAATAGATATGGATCCATCTGGTAAACTTCTGTACCATTTTGCTGCATCTTCTATGAGAGATTGAACAAAAAGTTTCATATATACGTCCTCATTGTATTCATCAAGCTCTTGGATAACATTCTTCAAATTTATGCAATGTACTTCAGTTGATTCTGATCAATTCCCTGAAAATTTTGGGATTGCATTTCTTAGTTCATTTTTTATAACATTAGGGTATCCCATTGCCATAAAAATCCAATTGTCTATATCTGTCAGAAACCATAGGGGCTCTATAATTATTTCCATTTTGATTATTTTCTCCCCGCCTTAGATTCTGATGATTTGGTTTTTGAATTCTTGATTATTCAATCCTCGTTCCAAAATTTGGGTTCATATTATAATCTCTTGGGCCATAATTTTGTCCTCTATTATTTTGATATCCATTATACTTTCTTCCACCATTTTGAGGCCCATGATTTTCATAAAGGTTAGATCCATTAGGATTCCTTCTACTATCTTGGTTATGATTTTCCCCATTGTTTAGTTGTCCCTAATGACCACTCCTTCCATTCTCATTGTTTTTCTTCTCACAACTTCCTCTATTGTCTGGTTCAAACAATGGATTAGTATGATCATAGTTGAAAATGTGCTCCCCATTCTTTCTATGAGGAGGATTGTATACACCATTTCTATCATCCTTTGTCATTCCTTCATCTCTTGGTGATTTGATTGCACTTCTTTGTATTCTCATCTTCTTTAATATCTCCTCTAGTTACCTCTTAAGAGCTCTGACCATCTCTTCATTATTTGAGCCTGCATTATTTGTTTCATGAAAGATAACACCCCATTTCTATCCTTCTCCTCTCTATCAGTCACTTTCTAATTCATACCATGTTGAGGCTCATGTTCTTCCCTATCAACTCGGGAAAAAAGGATTACAATTCTCATCATTATTCTCATGACTATGATGACTTGAATTAGGGAATTTCTCACAGGAAAACTCTTGATCATCCTTATCAGGGTACATTATGCGTGGTACATACAACATCTTCTTACTTGAATCCTTACTTCTCCTTGTTGGTTCCAATTCCACAAAATTGTCTTGTCTTAAAGACCTTCCTAACATAAATTTACCACTTGTATGTTATAGAGTTTCAAAAGTAGAGTCGCCACTTTCTTTATCAGAAAGAAATTAATATCTCACTGCTCTAGGTTCCTATCTCCAATAGAGTCTTAATCTTCAAATTACTACCAAAGATCCTGAGAGTTCTTCAAACTATCTTCACAGACAACTCCCCAGTAGAGTCTCCAATCTGTTGGTGCTCAAATCAACAGATTGGATTTCCTATGGACATGCCAGTCCAATGCTGGGAAACCCAAATGATTTGGCCAACTAACAAGATTCAACCAAGGCAAGGTTGTACCTTCTGCAATTTTGGCTCTGCAAAACCAAGACTGGTAGGCCTATACCTTAAACTTATCCTTCAATTGTTAAGGCTTTTATAGAAGATAGAACACACCTCAAATCCTCTCTCTCAAGTATAGCAAAGACACTTGAAAGAAATCTAACTGAAAGCAATATATCATAAACTACAAAACTGAAATACTTTGAGTAATTGAAAGAATGTTTAGTAAATATGCATGTAAATTGAAATGAACAGATGGATAAGATGTCACAAAACTATAAACAATGAACTATATAACCATAATCCAATTAATGAATAAATTAGTGCCTTATTCTATCACGAGCAATATACTCAAAATCATCCCAACACTACGTACAACCTCAAAGATAGTTTGTAAGAAACTATCACTTCAACAGTGTTCAAATGAGCATGTATCTCAAGATAAATCCACAGTTTATTTAACTTTTGAAATGACAAACCAATTGATTGTGGCCACAAATCAATTGAATTTAACCATGCAAGATGAAAAGACCAATTGATAATAAAGTTGTAAATTTAATCAAAAGTATGCAACATCAAACTATCATATTGAAGAAAATCAAAATATTTTATACAAGGGACTAATAAAAAATGAAATTGAATCAATTCCCACAGATGAAAGAAAAGGCACTTATCTTTATTGATTTTGAAAAAATGGTATATCTAGGTGCATGTTACAGTTGTTGATCCAAATCTATCCAATTTGTAAAAATGATAATGATAATAGTTTTTTCCATATGGTCTTGGAATCCCTACTTATATAAAGTCCAAGGGATGCGTACAAGCTTCAGACCAATGTGGCTCTTCCTAACAAAAACCTAATGCTAAGATCAACAACTGAACAATCACAGTTACATTTAAGGAATGAATAATCATCCTTGTTTAACAATAGTTGTCGACCGTTTAAGATTCATAATAATAACTTAACAAATCCTTTATAGAAATTTTGAGATAATAATAACTTTGCATGTAATCATCATGGTGCTTCAATTATATGTCTATCCATACATTTCTGCTTCTGATAATGGATATCATCGATAGTATCTCAAACAACTTCAGTATTAAGAACAAGATCGTTGACATTGTCGACTATCCTCTGGCATCATCCATCCTCATAAAGATTTCTTTAAGACCGTCAGCATGTGATCATTTTCTTATTATTTCATGAAGATTGCATCGCCTCATCATCAGACAGATCCAGAATACCCACCACCTTCAAAACCCTGCATGAAAATAATGACGTATCAAATAGTAAACAAAACCCTACCTGACAGAAAGATATAACTAAAATATTATAAGATGAAAAAGAAAAGTCCATGTCGACACTGCCACCCAAGCATTATATCTCTTTCAACATTGAAGACATGTGTCATAATCTCGCAATGCCGCAATGGGTAAAGATCATTTATCTTCTAGTCATGGGATCTAGCCAGTCGTAGATCTTCATCGTACTTTAACCGCCAATCTTACCACCTTCATTACTCAGATCTTTTGTGGGCCATGGGACACATGTTGATCAAGTGTAATTCTTTGAAGGATAAAGGTCACACATTTTCTGATTGCGCGATTTCGACGACCTTAGATCTTTGTCTAGATTAACCGTAGATCAATCTTTTGCTTGTTGTAAAAATCGATCACCTTTTTCAATCATTTTAAAGATCACAGTTTATCTAAACCACATGCTGAAAGATTGGATTTTTAGTAGCTCGTACTTTAATATGCTTCAGAAATTATATGTAATCCTCATTATCCTGGTTAACGAATCATGTATTGCCATCTGTATCCTTGTTGTCTCACCATTCAGAATGTCTGTGGGCCCAGGACACATGTCACCCAGTCACGTTCCCTTGAAGGTTAAATATCCCTCATCTCTGATTTGAGGCATTACGCCAATCGTCGATGAAGTTTGATCTAAGTGGTGCTTTAACTATTAATCTACGTGCTTCACCCCTCAGACTTTAGTGGGGTCAGGAAAACCATCATCGTACAATGCCTTGAAGATTAAAAGACATGCATCTTCTCTTTGAGGCATTACATAGACCGTCAGATGAAGTCAAATCTGCTCACTACTTTATTTCATTGACCCCACCCAACCAAGACCTCATCGAACACGTGGTAGCTAGTCGTGATTCCACAAAGGGGTAAGAATCATTTTCTTTATCATTGCGAGATTACACCAACCGTTGATGGAGTTTGATCTTCACCGTTGATTTTTGTGAAAGAATAAAAGAGCAAAAAGCTCACGAAAAACATAGACAACGACTAGAAATATAAATTTGAATATGAATACTAAGAACATTAGGGGAAAACAACAATATAAAACATATAAACTTATTGACATAGGTACACGAGATACTTCCCTATGTTGGAAATGAGTTGAGTAAATGAGAGGGGAGGGGTGAATTAGTTACCACAAAAATAAATCCAAGTCCCTTAGATTTCTTAAACAAACTTATCATTGTCACTCGGTTAATAAAGATATTCTTCTATTACTCGGTATTAACTGTGATTATCCTTTAGTGATTAAGTGTAGAAACATAAAGCATAAAGAAAATAACATTTACACATATGACACTAAGATTTAACATGGAAACCCAATTTGGGAAAACCACAAATTGCAACTAGTTACTGTTTTTCACTCTTCTGAAGTGAGCCCTGTTAGGAGCCAACCCTGTTAAAGGTTACAACACACACTATTAGGTGTGACCCTGTTAGAGGATTTAATCACCCTATAAGGAGTGGCCTTGTTAGAGGTCTTCAAACACTTCAATGTAGAAATGTCATCTTGTGAGAGGATTTACAAAAGATTGTTAAGTTTAATCTGTAAAGAGATTTGGATCACTGCTACAATTGTTAGAGAGTAACAATGGATTGACCTATTTGTCGAAGAAAATATCTTTGCTGATTCAAATCTCTGCTTTGGCTTTAAACTGGATCCTTACTGATCAAATATTCCATTGCAGCTCCGTCTGTTATGTCCTTAATCAGAATCCCATCTGATTTCTCCTTCACTCTTCATATCAAAACTCTGCTATATACTTCTGCTTATTACTTCCGCTTTCACATCCACACATTCAATCCAAACTTGACCTTGTATATATATGATAGGTCTTGTCAAGTAGGCTTGAATAACCTTCCAAATAAATAATAAAACTTAAGTCTGTCGGTTGCATATAACCAATTAAACAAAAAATGTAAACTACTGTTAGTTGGCTGACACTAAATGCATAACTCTGTTAACACTGTAATCCTTCAATGCCTGACCATTACTGTAATGCCTGAGTGAACTCGGTTAGAACTGGAAATCACTTTGGTCTTCTTCAATGCCCGAGAGAACATGACATACACTAACTATGCTCAGTTTAGGTATAGACATTTGTGTAACATCACTACATTTGTGTAAACATCATTGACAATACACAATTGAATAATTGTCATCAACAATCTCCCTCTTTAGCATTGATGGAAAAACAACATGTCATAATACAAAGGATTATAGAGAAATAGACCAAGAATAAAATTTTATTAATGTCCTTAGCTTCATTCTGATTCTCATCCAGAAAACTCCCCCTGTCTTCACAATTATTGAAATACAAATTTCTCCCTCTTACATCAATCTCTGTTTCTGATAAAATTTCTCCCTCTGTCATCAATAGTATTTCCCTTAATAATTTCTTTGGCATGACATCAATAATCTCTCCCTCTTTGACAACCAATGCCAAAGACACCATCCAATGAAGTTGTAATGTACTTGATGTACTCATTCATATGCAATAAGCTCTGACAATCTGCATCAACTTGTTAAATCTGTTCTGTAGCTCGGTTGATGCATCACTAATCTGTGCATTAGTGAGCCTTAGTTAGGGGAATCACCCCTTTCTTTCCCCTAAGATACAAGAATGCATCCTTAGGTAAAGATTTTGTGAATATGTTTACAGTTTGTTCTTTAGTATTCACATATTCCAACCTTACTTCCTTGTCCTGAACCAATTCCCCCAGGAAATGATACTTTATTGCAATATGCTTAGTCTTAGTATGCATCAAAGGGTTCTTTGAAATGTTAATAACACTAGTGTTGTCACAGTAGATAATAACCTGTTCTTTGATTTCCTCCTTCATACCTAACAACAACAATTTGAACCATATGATATTTGAGCAATTTACTGCTGCAGCAACATACTCTGCCTCTGCTGTAGACTGAGAAATGCAATTATGTTTCTTACTGGTCCAAGAGGCTAACCTCTTACCAAGAAATAATGTTCCACCACTTGTGCTCTTCCTGTCATCAAAACTTCCTTCCCAATCAACATCAATAAAATTCTTGAAATCAAAGTTTCCTCCTTTCTTATACCATAATCCATACTCTTCAACACCCTTAAGATATCTCAGAATCCTTTTGATAGACATCAAATGATTCTCTCTAGGATTAGCTGAAAACCTTGCAACAATACCATCTGCTAATGCAATATCAGGTCTAGTGTGAACAACATATTGAAGTTTACCAATCATGGATCTATAGGTAGTCTGATTTACCTCCTTTGAGTCATCATCCTTAGATAACTTATGTCCAGTAGACATAGGTGTCCTAACTGGTCTAGAATCTTCCATACCAAATTTCTTCAGTATCTCTTTGATGTATTTAGACTGAGTAATGTAGATACCATCTTTCATCTGATGAACTTGTAAACCAACAAAAAATTTGATCTCTCCAAACATAGACATCTCAAATTCCTTACTCATAGCTTCGGAGAATGCTTTGAATAAATAATCATATCCAGTAAACAGTATATCATCAAAAAATATCTCTGCTAATAGTATCTTGTTCTGAGGTCCTTCTTTGATGTACAAGCTACTATTGTTATTAGTTCTTTGAAATCCAGTACTTATCAAGTAACCATACAATCTTTTATACCAGGCTCTAGGAGCTTGCTTCAGTCCATACAAGGCTTTGTGCAATTTTCAAACCATATTCCTTTTGTTAGGATCAACAAAACCTTCAGGTTGCTCAATATAGACTTCCTCTTTAAGAACTCCATTCAGGAATGCAGATTTTACATCCATTTGGTATACCTTGTATCCTTTATGTTCAACATATGCCAGAAGAGTTCCAACTCCTTCAAGTCTTATAACAAGATAAATTTTTTCTCCATAATCAATACCCTATTCTTGAGCATATCCTTTACACACTAATCTTGCTTTGTTTCTGGAAACTTCACCTTTTTCATTCATCTTGTTTCTGAAAAACCCACTTAGTACCAATCAAATTCTTGTCTTTTGGTCTAGGTACAAGAGTCAAGGTTTTGTTCTTTTCTATATGCTCAATCTCTTCATTCATGGCTTCTATCCAGCTTTCATCATTCAACACATCTTTAATAGATCTAAGTTCAATTTCACTAAGCAAATATGTACCTTTAATTTTGTTCCTTGTCATTATTCCTTCTATTTGATTTCCAATTATTTTCTCAGGTGCATGATGCCTTCTAACATATTTTGCAAGTACAGGTTCCTTCCTCTTTGATTCTAGGCTTGTTCCACTTGGTTCACCATGTTCAAACACTTTGTTCTGCTTTTCCAACTGATACTCGGGTTCCACTGTCTGAGACTCAGGTGCCTCTGTTTGTGACTCGGTTCCCTCTATCTGTGAATCAATTTCTTCAGTTTGAGACTCAATTTCTTCAGTTAGCAGCTCGGGTTGCATAGGTTGCAACAAGGTTTGTGCTAATGAATTCAGTGGTTGACATAGTTGCTGTCCAATCACCATTGCCTGTGTTTTAGGTATAGTATCAGGTTCATAATACACAAAGTTTCTATAGTCCTCAGGCTCTTCATTTCTCTGTTCTTCACTTCTCTCTGCAAACTCATCAATATTTACATGTACACTTTCTATGACTTTATGAGTAACAAGATTCAAAAATTTGTATGCTTTGCTTTTGCAGGAGTAGCCTAGGAATATACTTTCATCACCTTTTACATCAAATTTTCCATTTCTTGCTTCCTTCAAGATGTAGCATTTACTTCCAAATACTTTGAAATAATGAACATTGGGTTTATAACCATACCATAATTCAAAAGGTGTCTTCTTAGTACCTTTCTTTAATTGAACTCTATTCAAGGTGTGAATTGCAGTGTTGATGGCTTCCTTCCAGTATTTGGTAGCAACATTCTTTTCAATCATCAAGGTTCTTGCACAATCCATAATAGATATGTTTATTCTATCTGCTATTCCATTTTGCTGTGGTGTACCTGGGGTAGATACTTGTCTCTTGATTCATCTTTCATTGCAAAATTTATTGAACTTATTAGAAATGAATTCACCTCCTCTATCCGATCTTAGGCATTTAAGTTTCTTTCCTGTTTCCTTCTCAACTCTGGTAAGGTACCAATTAAACTTCTGAAAAGCTTCTAATTTTTCTATGAGAAACATAACAATCATCATTCTAGAATGGTCATCAAAAAATAGAATGAAATAATTCTCACCTGTGTAACTTTTTGTTCCAATTAGTCCATACAAATCAATATGCACTAACTCCAAAACTTCTTTAGTATTGTAAGTCTTACTCTTAAAACTAGTTTTGCCCATCTTCCCAATTTGACATTGTTTGCATATTGCCAATTCAGGTTTCTTTAGAATAGGAATACCTCTTACTCTTTTGTTCTTTCTTATGTTGATCAAGTTATCAAAATTCACATGACACAACCTTTTATGCCATAACTAGCTTTCTTCTACTTGTGCAGTAAAAAATAAACTTTCAGTGAGATAAAGATAGAATAGATTACCTTTTGTTTGCTTGCCAGTTCCAACTAGGTTTCCTTTACCATCCAGGAGCTTGGCCTTACCATTCATGAATGATACCTTGAAACCAATGTTATTCAGTTGTGCCACATTTAGTAGATTACGCCTTAGTACTTCAACCCAATAAGCATTATCACATTTGATTCCTTCTGTTAGAGCAATACAACCTTTACCTTTCACATAGCAAGGTTCATCATTCCCAAGACTGATACTCCCACCATCATAGTGCTCAAGATGTTCAAATTTAGTTTTATCACCAGTCATGTGGTGAGAACAACCACTATCAATTATCCAAGTGTCATTCTTGCTAATATGAGAGTAAAGTGCAGTCTTTTCATTATCTTCATTGTCTGACTCATCCTTAATAGCAATGTAAACCATTTCATCTTCATCTTCATCACTATCAAAATCTTTTGCAATATAACAAGATTTCTTACCTTTGTCCTTGTAGCTTTTATAGCTCTTGAAATCTTTCTTGCATTTGTACTTGTTGAACTTTTTCTCACCTTTTTCTTCTTTGTTTGGACACTTAGCAACAATGTGACCAACCTCATCACACGAAAAGAAAATCAATGGTACTCTTCCTTTGTACTTTCCTTTGGCAACTGTCTTTGCAAGTAACACTTCAATTATTTCCAGATCTTCATCATCAGAATCATCATCACTATCACTGTCAATCTATTTTTCTTTTGAGTGTCTATCCATCTTACCAAGGTTAATTTAGCTTTAAATGCAGACTCAAAATGGCTAGGATTAGGAGAATAATTGTCAAAGTTGTCCAACTCAAAAGATGTTAACCCTCCAACCAATGCATCTAGATTTATATCATTACTGTACCTCATCTCTTGAATAGGTGAAAATCTAATTGCATAGATAGGCAGTAAAGTTCTGAATACCTTACTAACCGTTGTTCTTCCTTAAATAGTTCCACCGACAGCTCTGATGGCACTGACACTTTTCTTGATTCTTTCACTGTATTTTGTAATTGTATGTGTTAATTTTGGCCTTGTTAATCAACAACACACTTCAACATAGTCCTTCTTCACTAGGTACATACAAGACTGAATATGAGATTATTCATCTTATCTACCTAC
Source organism: Thuja plicata (assembly GCA_018584345.1). Lineage (NCBI taxonomy): Eukaryota > Viridiplantae > Streptophyta > Pinopsida > Cupressales > Cupressaceae > Thuja > Thuja plicata. The sequence goes on along the minus strand of MU225682.1, from coordinate 5,958,096 downwards.
GTGATTCGACCTGTTGCCTTCTATCTAGATGGGGTTTTTGAAATTTCTCTCAGAATGAGAGTCTCACAACTATGGACCAATCTAAGAATGAAGGATTTATCATGATGAATGCAATATAATGCAAGATTATGCTAAGAAATAAAAGATGTGAGATAATCTAAACATGATTGCTAAATGCCATTATTTTAGAAATTGAAGTTATGCTATTTGCAAAAAATGAAGTTATTCTATATGAGATTAGCAAGAAAATGAGACAACAATTCAGTATTCTAACAATGCAAAAGTAAGTGAGTAATCAGAGGGTTTTGAATGAAGACTGAGAGTTCTTTTATAGACTCTGAGAGGATCAGAATAGAAACTTTCCTTTTTGAAATAAAACAAATAGAAAAGCCAATTTGAATTAGAAAGCTTTATTGAAAAGAATTCAATAAATTATTTTCTTCCTGCTTTAACTGTTTTCTTTCTTTGATTTAAATTTGTTTTATTTGAATTTAATTGTTTTATTTCTCTTTAAAGCACAATTAATTCAAAGTTTCCATTTCTGAATAGAAATAAGATTTTTGAGAGAATATCCAATTAATTAAATAAATATGACCTCATAATTGCTTTTTCTCAATTATCTGAATAATTAAATTCAATTATTGAAATGAGGATATTTATTTAATTGCTTTTTCATGTGTCTTAGCTAAAGAGGGTGAATTTAATTTAATTAAAGTGCTAGGACTTTATTAATTAAATTAATTCGATCATAGGGTTTGTTTAGCCAAATAGATATTTAAGAATTAAATATGATATATGATTAATATAGATTTAGGATTTTCTGCATTTGACACTCAGGTCGAGTAGAGTCAGTGAAAAATCAGAATTGCCTAGTACAATATGACTTTGATGATATAGAAGAGCGACAAATGCAACAAAATTGGTTAGGGTTGTCAGATGCCAATTTTGGGGTGTTACATTTTGCCCCTCTTTGAATTGATGTGCAAGCGGCGCATTAATTCAAAGAATAGTCTGATGCCTGAAGCACAAAAGAAAAGATTTTGAACACCCAGTTTTGACCATGAGGTACAAAAAACTAAACATGGCGTCAAGTGATTTGAAAAGCATGGAAAACCTAGTTTTGACCGTGAGGTATAAAAAACTAAACATGGTGCCAAGTGATATGAAAAGCATGGAACACCCAGTTTTGACCGTGAGGTATGAAAAACTGAACATGCCCCAAGTGATTGAAAAGCATGGAACACCCAGTTTTGACCGTGAGGTACGAAAAAATGAACATGCCCCAAGTGATTGAAAAGTATGGAACACCTAGTTTTGACCGTGAGGTACGAAAAACTGAACATGCCCCAAGTGATTGAAAAACATGGAACACCCAGTTTTGACCGTGAGGTATGAAAAACTGAACATGTTCCAAGTGACTGAAAAGCATGGAACACCCAGTTTTGACCATGAGGTACGAAAAACTAAACATGCCCCAAGTGATTGAAATGCCCCTAGCAATGAGGACTTTTAAAAATCAGATCTAATCATCCTGCCCCCTCGGGAGTGAAATCGAAAGATGACACGTCAAAATGATGATGAAGAGAGAAAAATCGCAGATAGAAAGAACTTAGAATAGATTATGGAGGAATTCAGAAGATTCAGAATCAATTTCGATGGATTTTGAGGTCTGGTTGACCAAGTTTGACTGGGGTTGACTAGAGTTGACCAAGTTTGACTGGGGTTGACTAGAGTCGACCAAAGTTGACTTTTGAAGAAAAAAAGTCCAAGATTTCAGAAAATGATGATATGATAAGATTCTGATTAGAAAGCGAGGTCAAAAGGGTGACTGCACAAGCGTCCGATCATGTCGGTCCTGAAAATTTTAAAATGTGATTTTGAGCTATATAGAAGTGTCAGATTTCGATTTGGATCACGAAAATGGTTTCAAGATGGTCAAATTAGGTAGTGGTACAATTTTCATGCAAAATGGAGCACTTTGAAAAATTAGGTCAAACCCTATATAAGGACAAAAGGGTCATTTTCAAATCATTTCAACCCTTTGACTTTGTGAGAAACGAGCTCTGAGTAGAAGACAAAATGGTGGTCCCCTACAGCAGCCATCGATTCAAGCGATCCCGGAGACACAGCTGGCCCGCAGCGTACGGACCACCTGTAAGTAGTCGATAAACCGCTCCGCAAATCAAATTTCATGTATTTAGGTCAATTTTCTAGCATGTTTTTCACTTTTTTAAGCACTAGGTCACGGGTCTTCGCACGAAGAAGTAGTTTCTTCGCGCACCCCATAGGGAAAGCTTGTGTGAAGAAACTACGTTTTGCTCCACTCAAAACGAAGTTTCGCGTGCGAGTGGACCCAATTTCGCGCGAGAAATCCTTGTGAAAGGCATTTTCTCGTGCAATCTCGGATAAAAGATCGCGCGAAAGAGAAATTTCATGTGATAGAAAGCACTTTGTCGCACGAAAGAGAACTGTTCTTTGCGCGAAATGCTACCCTTGTGTATGTGAAAAATTCTACGTCGTGTCCAAAAGTGATTGCATCAACGTCATTAATGTCTATAGGATGTCTTGAATGATTTTATGCTTTGATTATTGATGAGTACTGATCGTGCGCTGTTGTTCATATGTCTTGCAGGTTGATTTTCCAGATATAGCATTCAGATCGCATCATCCGGCAATCAGTAGATTGATAGCTCAGCTAGATGATGCTGAGATCACACATATAGCTACATTGGGATTGAGCACGCTATGTGATATACCCAAGATTTAGGTAAATCATGGATTATTAAGAGCATTGGTTGAGCGTTTCCATTCGAAGATGAACACATTTTACCTACCACAGGGGGAGATGACTGTCACTCCCGAGGATATATACAGGATTCTCAGGATACCATTCCTTGGGACTAGAGTTGAGTACGAGACACGGCCCAATGTGGGTACAACAACATTGAGAGAGATCTTCCAAGATGACCTCGTGATGGGTAGAGTGATCCCATGAGAGGAGTTGATTGGCTCATATGGTAGGACCCACAGGTTACCAGTGGTGCTGGCATGCTTCTTTGGGTGCTATTTGATGCCAGACTATGGGTAGCATGGTCTAGAGTGCGGCTGGGGCAGGATGCTACAGCTGATGATGGCCAGGCCGCGACATTATGGATGGGGCCAGTGTATGCTGGCACACATGTACCATGAGATGCATGAGATCGTCTATAGAGAGGCGAAGAGTATGGCTGCCGGAGTGTTTGTGCTACAAATATGGGCATGGGAGCATCTTCCCGTCACCAGACCCATATGCGAGGATATGAGGCAGCCCTTGGAGCCTTATATATGTAGATATAGAGGCATGGTTACCCAGCCCGCGCTGGGTAAGATTGATCAGTGGCAAGCTTAGCTCGATGACCTATCAATAGTGATATGGAGGCCATGGAGGCTCACAGAGGCTTGGGATGATGCAGCGGAGTAGTTGAGTCACATGTTCTGCCCTCGTGTGATGATTGGTCGCACCATCACAGTGATTAAGAGATTTCCGCAGAGGCGGGTATGGCGGCAGTTCAGTCGCCCACAGGACATCTCACAGGACTACATGGTATACTTGAGATTTGTGGATGAGGTGAGGAGAGGCTGGGGTACGACACTGGACCAGGGTCGTACGATGATAGACATTTGATCATTTGTCCCAGTCCAGTGGGATTACCTGAGGGATGTAGCGGATGCCGGTGTCACTGTCGAGTACAAAGAGCATTTTATCACTCATCCCTTCCCAAGGTTTATAGATCCAGTGGGTACAGTGGGCAGAGGACAGGTGGTACCCCCACAGGTAGTGTAGCCACAGGTACAGTAGGTATAGATGCCTCTGCCATAGCAGAGGGCATAGTAGGGTCCATGACCCAGGACAGTTCAGGTAGACATCCCCACCCGAAAGATGGGGATGGATGCAAGAGTGGGTGGCAGTGGTAGTACTAGACAGTCCCGGAGATGGAATACAGCATAGTTGGAGGAGTAGCAGGTGCCTTCATAGGAGGAGGCACAGAAGGAGGATCAGCCTGCGCAAGAGGTAGAGCAGGAGGCAGCGCATGCGAGAGAGGATGAGGCAGCTCACTAGACAGGTGGGAGACCTCACGATATAGGTGGTTGTGCGAGATGCTTGACTATTGGATCAAGACCAGGAGATACAGGATCTCCGGGAGCAGTTGTAGGAGTCACGAGAGGAGGTGCGCCAGCAGACGGGGTGAGCATCATATTATTATGCCTCCTACATAGGTGCGGTGCCTGATGAGGCATTACAGGTAGCCAGATTCTCTATTTATGTGAGAGGATCAGAGGGAGCATAGAGGGTGCCTCCTCCAGATAGGGCCCCACCTCCACCTCCTCCAGGTGACGAGGGAGAGGGCCAGAGTTAGGCTGGTAGATAGAGATAGGAGATCATAGGATATACCTGATGTGTTGGCATCTTTGTATGATATCACCATTTTGAGATAGATCGTATATCACCATTTTGTATTTGTATCGACACATGATATATATATATA
>MU225682.1:5905343-5941897 GCA_018584345.1 Thuja plicata | reverse complement strand
CCCCATGGTGGGCGCCAGAAATGTATGTGTTAATTTTGGCCTTGTTAATCAACCACACACTTCAACATAGTCCTTCTTCACCAGGTACATACAAGACTAAATATGAGATTATTCATCTTATCTGCCTACGTGATTTGACCTGCTGCCTTCTATCTAGATGGGGTTTTTGAAATTACTCTCAGAACGAGAGTCTCACAACCATGGACCAATCTAAGAATGAAGGATTTATCATGATGAATGCAATATAATGCAAGATTATGCTAAGAAATGAAAGATGTGAGATAATCTAAACATGATTGCTAAATGCCATTATTTTAGAAATTGAAGTTATGCTATTTGCAAAAAATGAAGTTATTCTATATGAGATTAGCAAGAAAATGAGACAACAATTCAATATTCTAACAATGCAAAAGTAAGTGAGTAATCAGGGGGTTTTGAATGAAGAATGAGAGTTCTTTTATAGACTCTGAGAGGATCATAATAGAAACTTTCCTTTTTGAAATAAAACAAATAGAAAAACCAGTTTGAGTTAGAAAGCTTTATTGAAAAGAATTCAATAAATTGTTTTCTTCCTGCTTTAACTGTTTTCTTTCTTTGATTTAAATTTTTTTTATTTGAATTTAATTGTTTTATTTCTCTTTAAAGCACAATTAATTCAAAGTTTCCATTTCTGAATAGAAATAAGATTTTTGAGAGAATATCCAATTAATTAAATAAATATGACCTCATAATTGCTTTTTCTCAATTATCTGAATAATTAAATTCAATTATTGAAATGAGGATATTTATTTAATAATTAAATATTATTTAATTGCTTTTTCATGTGTCTCAGCTAAAGAGGGTGAATTTAATTTAATTAAAGTGCTAGGAATTTATTAATTAAATTAATTCGATCATAGGGTTTGTTTAGCCAAATAGATATTTAAGAATTAAATATGTTATATGATTAATACAGATTTAGGATTTTCTGCATTTGACACTCAGGTCGAGTAGAGTCAGTGAAAATTTAGAATTGCCTAGTACAATAGGACTTTGATGATATAGAAGATCGACAAATGCAACAAAATTGGTTAGGGTTGCCAGATGCCAATTTTGGGGTGTTACAGTAATGTCTTCTCCTTCTTTCATTTTCATCTGATCAAACTGACCTCTGAGAATTTCTTCTTTGGCTCTCTTTACATTGTCATCTCCTCCATGTATATCATGCAGTTTCTTCCACCTATCATAGGTAGTAGGGTAGTCCTTGACTTCATCAAATTTAGAATAGCTGAGTGAAGAAGATATATCAATCATCATTATGTTATGATTCTTCATGTCCATCATATGATCTATAAACATAGGTCTCGGTGGTTCCACATACTTGTGATCTAGGAATTGCAAATCAGTGTCTCCAATAGTAGATAGATGTAGCCTCATCAAATATTTCCATGCAATGAAGTTGTTTTTTTTAGGCTTGGGGATCTCCCTTCTGTAAGACATCTTTGATCTTTAGCTTAGGCCTTGAAACCTTCTCTGAAAGCACCAAATACTCTGATACCAATTGTTGTAAATGAGTTGAGTAACTTAGAGGAGTGGGGTGAATTAGTTACCATAAAAACAAATCCAAGTCCCTTAGATGTCTTAAACAAACTTATCACTGTCACTTGGTTAATACAGATATTCTTCTATTACTTGGTTAACAAAGCAATCTTAAAGTATTAAATGTGATTATCCTTTAGTGATTAAGTGTGGAAACATAAAGCATAAAGAAAATAACATGTACAAAGATGACACCAAGATTTAACGTGGAAACCCAATTTGGGAAAACCACAAATTGCAACTAGTTAATGTTTTTCAATCTTCTGAAGTAAGCCCTATTAGGAGCCAACCCTATTAATTAATGTTACAATACACACTGTTAGGTGTGACCTTATTAGAGGATTTAATCACCCTATAAGGAGTGACCTTGTTAGAGATCTTCAAATACTTCAATGTAGAAATTTCACCTTGTGAGAGGATTTACAAAAGACTGTTAAGTCTACTTTGTAAAGAGATTTGGATCACTGCTACAATTTTTAGAGAGTAACAATGGATTGACCTGTTTGTCAAAGAAACTATCTTTGCTTATTCAGATCTATGCTCTGGCTTTAAACTAGATCCTTACTAATCAAATATTCTATTGTAGCTCTGTCTGTTTTGTCCTTAATCATAATCTCATCTGATTTCTCATTCACTCTTCATATCAAAACTCTGCTATATATTTCTACTTATTACTTCCACTTGCATAGCCACACATTCAATCCAAACTTGACCTTGTATATATATGATAAGTCTTGTCAAGTCGTCTTGAATAACCTTCCAAATAAATAATGAAACTTAAGTTTGTCGGTTGCATATAACCAATTAAACATAAAATGTAAACTGCTATTAGTCGGCTGACACTAAATGTATAACTCGGTTAACATTGTAATTCTTCAATGTCCAACCATTACTGTAATGCCAGAGTGAACTCGGTTAGAATTGAAAATCACTTTGTTCTTCGTCAATGCCTGAGAGAACATGACATACACTGACTGTGCTTTTTTTAGGTATATATATTTGTGTAACATCACTACATTTGTGTAAACATCAATGACAATACACAATTGAATAATTGTCATCAACATCCTGAGCTATTGAAATGTGCAAATTTAATTTGTAAATTTGGGTTCCACCAGACCTATGGGTTAATTACCTTTTTGAGGAGGTCAATAATGCTCTAGGGAATTTTCTAATGGTGGATGGTGAATCATCTAATATTTTTCATTCCACATTTGCTCGTATTCTAGTTGATATGGATATTTCTAAGGGGCTTCCTGTGAATATTGTAATCAATTCCTCAAAAGGAAGTTGGACTCAAACTTTGGATTATGAAGGGATTCCCTTCAAATGTAGAAGATGTTTTATAACTGGGCACATAGCAGCTTAGTGTGGGTTAGAAAAAAATAAATCCGTGGCTTCTTGGTGGAACAGTGCTACAATACAACACTATTTGGTTGAGAAGAAACCTAATAACATTAGGAGTTTCTCCCAAGTGGTTGCGCGAGATCCTCTGCATTCCCCTATGGTGGCTCGAGTTTCTGATGGTGGGCTTATTTGAAGCTTTTGCACCTCAGACTATTTCTACAGATATTTCTCAAGCTGATTTGGCTTCTGGTGAAGTTGTTGTGGAGGATGGATCTTTGTTTCATGCCTCTCTCATTGATTTTTTGAATATGGGTGTGAATAGGCACCTAGTGTCTAAGTCCTCTGAAAGTGCTCTGGACTTCATCTTTGCTGATAGCCCTACTGAGTTGGTGGGTGCTGCTGATTTTTTAATCTCAGGGTGGGAATTTTCCAATGTTGGGTTCTTTGGATTGGCATGAGGTTGTTGCCAAGGTTGAAGAGGGTTGGATGACTATTAAAGGAAAGAAACACAAGAATTCCTCACCCTGTTTTGATATGACTCTTCACTCTCACAAGGGAAGGCTTAAAATTAAATCTTAATTTGTCCTTTGTTTGTCAGGGCTGGAGTTTTCCAGGTCTTGCTAGTTGTAGGTTGGGTCTATTGGTCCGGTTTCTCCCAACAATGTTTTTATTTGTTGGTCTACTTTGGGGGTCGATGTTGAATATATTTTTTAAATCGATGTAAGGGGTTTTGGGGTTCCCCTCAAAGCCTATTTTTTCCTTAATCCAAAAAAAAAATACACCACCAAAGATAAGCTCTTTCCACCACATCGTTGGGAGCATAAGCATTAATTATTCCAAAAGCATGACTATCAATTTACATAAGGGCCCACACCAATTTGTGCATGGGGTCATCTCCATGGTTAACAATATCATCTTTCCACTGTAGAAAAAGAAGGGTAACCACCCCTCTATGACCAAATTCATGAGTGGAAGCAAAAAATAGAGCATTTGACCAAATTACACGACATGTTGCAGTGAGAAAAAATGCAGAAAGCTTGGCCTCTTGAACGAAAAAACCATTAGTTAGAGGAAAATTATGATGAACATCTCTTACTGAGTATTTATGTGAGAGGAAACTTATGATGAACATATCTTATTGAGTATTTACGTGAGAGGTCTTTGAGACATCAAACATTCTAGGAGATGAGATTTATTCTAAATTTTTAGTGTAGTTATTTAATTTACACATGTTTTTAATCCTACTTAGTCGTTCATAGTCATTTGACACTTGTCTACACAAGTCGTCATCCTTAAGGAGTCTATTCGAGATGTGTTGATTTCATTTTGACATGTCTTCCTAGGCTTTTGGGTGGTTTTTCCACCACTACAGTTCATACCTCCATTCGTGGTTGGACTCGGTTGCACTCCAAAGCCTATATGTACTCAACTTCTTCTTTGATTCAATGATCGACTTTATGGCTCTACTTTGTGCTTCTTATTAATCTCTGAGATACTCATTCCTATATTTATTAGAGCCATCTGGGATAGTTTGAAGCCTCTAATTATGAGTCTGTAAGGTGTTGTGTATTTGAATTTGAAGGGTTTGAAAGGACTCTACAGGCAGTTCAAAAGCAGCGACAGTAAACACCACTGCGTGCTTTCCACACCCATACATGGTGTTGTAATATAACTGACCTTTCTGTAACCATGCACCAGTCTTTCTACACTCATTGGCAGGCCAGTCTCAACCCCCATGCGTGGCTTTTGTGCCTACGACATCTCCAGTGCAGTCAACGCATTCCACTGGCCACACTTGAACGTGCATTTTGTCTCTCAGCTTGTGGCTCCATCTTGAACCGTGTGGTCTCTGTCTTCCCTATGCATGTGTGGCTCATCTTGGGCCTTGGCCGTTTGTCTTTCTTTGCTACATATGTGGTGGAAGATGCGACATCTATGTTTGGGCTTTGCAGCACATGTGCTGGACAAGCCATTTTGGTCTTCGATATTTGGTATTTGAAAAAGGCGAGATTCCAGCAGATTTAAGTTGGCGATTTCTTCTGATTTGACATTGCAAAGCCAAGGGTTTGGGATCTGCAGTTTGGCTTGACTCCGGCCTCTGGGATTTATTATGTCCATTTCAACCCCCGCGCCTAGTCTACCGAGCCTGACATAGTGGACAAGGAAATTTTTTTCATTCTCTCTTTTATTCCACCCTGTAAGAGCAATAGTATTCATTTGCTTTATGTTGCAAAAAGGCATCTTTTTGGGATGACAGAAGAAGCTCGGGGTGATGTCATGGGGGAGGGTGCACTTTTTATAAACTGTAGGCCCTGGTCATAAGGTTTTTAAGACCTTGGTTCTACCCTACCTGTGGGGGCTTAACTTTTAGGCTTTTTTTGTGGCAATTTTTTTAATGAATGTGGATAATTTTGTAAAAAGACCAAAAATCATTTGCTCATAACTTTTGCTCCATAAATCCAAATTGAGTTCTATTTTTTGTAAAAGTGTATGATTTTTCATCATGAATTTAACAGACACACTCACATACTATAATTATAAAGTGCCTTTTTTAGTGTCTTTTGTGGGTTTGATTACAAAGCACTCTTTTATAAAGTGCCAAAAATAAGGGGGAAAGATAACCAAGGGGGTTTTGTGTGGTGCCTATTTTTCTCACTTCCTCATGAAGCGCCCTTCTTTGTTCATTTCTACATTCTACAAGCAACTATCTAAGTCTACATGATGGATCTTAATGTAACTATACAACCCCTAACTCCTTTCAAATATCATGATTGGAAGCTGAAAGTAATTCTTGTACTAAAGAATAAAGGCTTACATAGGGTAACAATGAGAATAGAAAAATAACCTAATGCAGCTAAGGACAAGGAAAAGTATTTTAATAAGTGTGACCAAGCATTTGGCTTTCTATGCTTAAACATATCTTCTAAATTAGTATTTCATGTTGAGAACTTGAAAACACCCAACGAAGTTTGGGATGCTCTAAACAAACTATTTGGGATAGTTGATGAACTTAGAAGTCACGAGTTCAAAAATAAACCCCTAGGTCTTAGTCCTTCTAGTTTTTCAACATTAGATGACTTCTTAACTAATTTTAAATCTTTAAAGTTGCAATTAAAATATTGTGGAATTGACAAGAAAGAGGATCAATTAATCCTTTCTGTACTTTCCAAGCTAGCTTCTAAATTTTTTGTGTTTGTCTCTACTTTCTATTCCACTAAAAGAGCCCTTGGTGCCTCATGGTCTATGCCCTCACTTGATAAGTTCATTGTTGATCTTACAAGGGAACAAGAAAAGTTAATTCAAATGGGTATCTTGAAATCCACTAAGGCAAAAGCTCTAACTATGGGAAATGAAAAACATCAAAATGCTAAAGGAGAAAAAGAACACTAAAAATAACAAAGAAGGGAAAAAAGAAGACAAAATTGATAACTTCAAAAAGGATAACTCGTCTCAATAAAGTATTTTAAATACTGAGAAAGTTAAATTTTCCTTTTGTAACAAAACTGGTCATGAAGAATATCAATGTATGAAAAAATAGATTGAGCACCTCACTTTTCTACTAAAAAAGAATAAAATTGAGGTAAATGATTCTATTAAATCATCCTCTTCAAATCAGGGGATTACTAAGGATAAAGAGAAATTGAAAGGAAGGGTCTTATTTTCTCAAGCAATTAGAGATTCTAGTGCTACACACCATATGGGCTCTCATACACAGATGGAATATGTTTCATAGTAGACACCGATACTACTCTAATCAAAGCAACACAACTGAGGAAAACGTGGATGCCTCCATTGGATTATGAATTAGATATTGATATTGCTTCGTAAGCTATTGAGAAATTGTTGAATGAACTAGTTGACAAATCTGCCATGAGATTTGGCACATATGATGAAGCCCAAACCCGAATATCCATTGGTCTACAAGTTGAGAAGATGGGAAAGAAAAATACTAAGATACTCAAGACATTGAAGAGAAAATTTGCAATCATAGATGAAGAATTAGACAAGTCCGTAGAAGAAACAAAGGAGCAAACCTCAGTCAGTCAAGACGAAGAACCTAAAAAAGATGCTGATGCCATCGAGTCTGATGAAGCACAAAATAAGAAACCTAAGGCCAAAAGGGGCAAAGGCATAAAGAATGAGTCTCCACCGAAGACCAGATCACAATCAGTGACTATAGATTCACCACCTTTGAAGAAAGTTGTTGCAAAAATAACAAGACCCTCACCAAAGATCACGTACCAAACAAGGAAATAAAAGGGCACTACCGAGAATCTAGTACTGAGACAAAGGAAGAAATATGTAAGGAAAAAAGATGACAAGGATGATTCTGAGGACAATCCAGATCAATTCAAGGTTGTACAGAACAAGAAACCTCAAACCATTGATGAAATTGCATAGGCAATCCTAACAACCGTACGGTTAGGACATCCAAAGATACATGCATATACCGATATGACTACCGAGCACAAGGATAAACTTGAAGAAGCAATAATAGGTATGATGATCAAATTCAAATAAGTTCCAGTTGAATTTGCTAATTACCTTCCATCTGAGTTATATTATAAGATATCAACACGTTGGTCATATGCACTTCAAACCGAGAAATAAATGAGAGAGGCAACTCTCACTCTTATTAAAGCTGATTGTACAATAGAAAAGATAAATGATATCATACAACAATACACCAAGAAATTTCCTAAGAAGACACGAGAATTGAATATCTTACAAGGAATTTGAAGGAAGTGGATATTGAGAGTACACAAATATGAAATAAACTGCTCAATCCACCCAAGAAACCAAGGACATCGAGGAAGAAACAAACATTGCATCTACAGTTGAAATCGAGGAACATCGACCAAGAAAAGAAGCAATAACAATTGATGTTGATGATACAGATGTTGAAAATACACTGGATGGTATTCCTGAACTCTTGAAAAATCTAGGACATCTACAGATCATGTTAAAATACATAAAAGAAGGTGATCCAGATGATAAGGCTAAGGAAGATGAATCAATCGAAGCTACCGAGACAATAGATGAGCAAGACACATCATAGGTCTCCCAAGAAAATGTACCAGGTCACTTACCTATTTTGGTACAAGCAATTGAAATTGAGAGTGAAGCACAACACAAGACACCCGAGCAGGCCATAGACACAAATGAAGATAAAGGTGATACGCATGATACACAGACCGAGCATAGTGGTGGAACATCACAAGGTGATGCACCCAAAGATACCATTGATGCAGAAGAAAATGGTGAAGGTAATACAAAAAATATAGATAATACAGTAGACAATTCTACTACTGACACAAGGTCAGCTACCGAGGCACCTCACCAAGTCATCACACCGAGTACCAAGCCAAAAAAGCCACAAACTGAGCAAAAGGCTCAATTCACATTAACATTATCTCCTTCATCGAGCAGTAAAGAGAAGAAGAAGAAAAAGAAGAAAGGAAGAAAGGGTCTCGTGACACTTGATGAGATCATTGACATCCCTAATTGTGATCCACAGACACTTGACCCTAAAGCTTTGACATGATATATAAAACTCTGCACCCGAAAGGCAGCACATGATAAGTTGAGACAAGAACGCAAAACTACATAGGTGTTAGAGATTTCTAAGGAGATTCTCATGCAAGTTGTTCCTGATGTGAACATAGATGAATCAACCCCCATACTTGATCAACTTGCAATGCTCGTCGAGGCAATAAAAAAACATGAAATTGATGCCGAGTAGAAACTGGAAGAGTGAGCAGAAAAGCAGATATAATACAAAGTCACAAAGAAGATCAGCCAGACAATGGCAGTCAAAAAGCTAACTCTATCTCAATTTTTAAGTGGTTTAGAAACTATCATATTTGAAGCCATTACAATTTTATGTCAGTTATGCACTTTAGATCACTTCACTACTGAGATTAGTGAAAAGATGAAGTAAATAGATCAAGATCTAAAAGATAGTGCAAATAGTCTGTCAACTGAGCAACATGCATTGCAGATGCATTACAACAAGGTTCTCCAAAACTAGTGGTTGAGACAAGACTTGAAGAAAGAAGAAGAGAAGATCAGAGAAAAAGTAACCAAGCTACAGTCAACATTACTACTGCATTTGGTTATGATGCAAAAACATGTGACATTGGAAAAGAATTTGGTTGCCATCCCTAATCTGTCAGTCATAGAAAGCATATATGATATGCATGCTCAGATTAACTTAGAACTATTAACCCTTGAGCATATAACAGAGGAATGGGAGAAGCTACTGGAAAATCTCAAGAAATCCCATCCTACCATTTTTGACAAATTGTAAGTCATATTCCTTTTGTCATTATTTTCAAAAAAGGGGTAAATATATGTATATAAGTAAAGTAAAGGGGGAAACTATAATTAGGAGGAGTTCATATACATATACCGAGCATGTACAAAGGGGGAATCACTATGTATAGTATTTTGTAAATGATAATTTTTTATACTAATGCCAAAGGGGGAGAATGTTACTCCAAATGAGCATTGAAGTTGTCATTAGTATTCAAGCACTCAAATGGACAGTTGATAATAGATTCATAAATAGGACAGTCAGTATACTCACCAAAGTACAGAGTTAACTGAGAGCACTGATCACACATAGAGTTAACGGAGTATAGTGATTACCGAGCAGATAGACTTTACCGAGCAGTAAGACTACACCGAGACACACAGTATAACCGAACAATAGTATACCCGAGATACACAGACTACACCGAGCATCGAGAGACAACATTAATCGAGTGGACTAGAGGCCGCATAAAGCTTTGTTATGGAACATCATTCTAGGTAAAAAATTTTTGCCGACCTAGATAACGGTTTATAAAGATCGAGGAGAACATTAATTATGAATTTACAACATTAATTTTTTATATCTCCTATGTTTAGATGATCAAGGTAAATTATGTACACCATTGATATTAGGTTAGGGATGTTATTGTAAATCCCTAACTAGGTCATAGATTTTGATATATATATATATATTGGGATTAATGGGAAGTAGTACTAAGAGGGGAGGGGTGAATTAGTACCTCTAAAACTTTTTACACTTTTCACCTTTCATAATTAGTAAACAATCTTTACTGTATTACTGACCATTTCTGATGTTCTTTCTTATGCATGTATTATTAATTCATAAACTTAATTGTATGCAACATTCATAGAAACATTCATGAAAGTAATAGACACATAACACAAGATGTGATATCACATAAAGCTCCTGTTAGGAAGTAAACATTACAATGGGGATGATACCCACAAAACTTCACTATCTACAGAATGGAAGGGAGCCTGTAAAGGCTTACAATGGATCACTTCTGATGATCTACTTTGTTATGAGTATTAATGTGGAGACTTGGTAGGATCTACTATGTTAATATATTTTAACAACACTAATGAAGTGTGCACTCGGTTAAGAGATTTACAATAGGACTGTTAAGTCCACCGTCCTTGAAAGGATTTCTTAAGTGTACCCCACCTGTTAGAATGTGTACAATATGTTTGAATTGATAGTATGCAATCTATAATTTCTGATTACAGATCCAATAAAGCTCACAGAATATGAATAACACCTATAGTTATTGATTAATACCTTTTCCTGCTTGTCGGTAGC
This sequence comes from Thuja plicata, assembly GCA_018584345.1. Classification (NCBI taxonomy): domain Eukaryota; kingdom Viridiplantae; phylum Streptophyta; class Pinopsida; order Cupressales; family Cupressaceae; genus Thuja; species Thuja plicata. The sequence continues at coordinate 5,931,336 of MU225682.1, read as the reverse complement.
CTGTGTTCTGTTCTTGACAAATAATTTGATCTTTGTCTATGCTGTTGCATGAATTCTCTTGTCTGATCCTTAGATGCTCTCAGTGGCTAAAATATCATTAAACAACATGTTCACAATTGTTTGAGCATCTATTTATACAAGTATTTGACCTATTTTAGAATCACGCATTACAATGTTAACTCTTGATCCAAGGTATACAAATTGACCTTGATCCTTTAGTTTGCATGTTTTAAAATAGTTAAACTAATAAAAACAATAATAATTACATTGCTTTCTCCACACATAATGGATATAAAACAAATAAAGAAGCTAAATATAAAACTTCAGTGATTTATCTGACATGGAAAGTCAGATCCACTTTTTGCGGGATGTAACTGACTGTCAGTTCTTGATCATTGGTGTGAACTGCAAGTCTATCGATGTTCCTTCATTGAACTAATTTTCAGGCTCCCTTCATCTATTAGGTTCCTCTCTTCGATTGTTTCATTGGGTTGCACTGTTGGTTACTCATCGGGTTCCCTTGTCCTTTTTGTCATTGGGTAACACTGAATAGTGTTTGTTGGGATGCTTTGTACTTGGCAGTATTGGTAACCTTGGCATCTAGTAGTGTTGTGCTCTGTCTATCAGTGTAGTGTAAACCAATGGTGTTCATCATGTTTTTCCTTGCATATACTAATGGAAAATATAATGTCTTCAATCTCCCCCTTTGACATTAGTATCAAAAACTAATATGTGCATAATACTAGAGTGTTTAGTATGTACACCATGTATATATCCTTGTCATTATATGACTCCCCCTAACTGTATGCATCAGTATGGTATAAGTATATGTACATGTATACTTTCCTTTATACTATACATTCCCCTTTCCGTTCTTTCCTCTTCCAAATGACTGACTGTACAAATCATTTCTTCCTTTCATTTCCCCTTTTACTAATTGACTGTACATATCATTTCCCCCTTTATTTGATACTCATGAAAAAATGTACAACTTATATGTTGTCAAAAATGTGACAAAAATGTGTTACTTATAGTGTGTCAAGACTATGGGAGTGGATTTTCTTGATATCTTCAATCATTTTCTCCCATTTGTCTTTGAGGAGTTCCAATGCCATGTGCTCTAGCTCAATTCTAGCATGCATATCATAAATTTTGTCTAGGACAAACATTTTTGGGGTGGCAATAAGTGCTCTTGCCTCTGTCATATGGTTTTGCAGTAATGAGAGTGTTGGTAAGAGTTGAGCTTGAAGCTCATTTACCTCATCTCTGAACTTGGTTTCTGCAATCTGTATGTCTTGTCTCAGCTTCCTAGCTTGCTTGAGTTGTTCATTGTGCAATTTGATTGCCTCTTCACTGTTTGTGAGACTTTGTGCACTTGTTTGAAGATCAACATCTATCTGTGCTATCTTGTCGGTATACTCCTTTGTGAGTTGATCTAACATGCATAATTTATGAATTAAGGATATTGGTTTTGAAATAATTGGGTCTACTATGCTTACTAGTTTAGATAGCTTCACCTTTTGCAATGCCACTTCTTGGCTTATCTTCTCAGCTAACTTGAATTCATACTTCTTCTCAAGTCTAGCTTCCATAGCTTTCTCAGTGTCTGTGTTTTGAGATGTGATTACATTAGTGAGAACAACTAATTGATCAAGTATGGGGTTGTTTGATCAATGTCTATATTAGGTACAATTTGTTGAAGTATTCCTCATGCAACTTCAAGTACCTTTGCTTCCTTGGTGGCTTTTCTCAACTTGTCCTGCATGGATTTTCTTTCACAAAGTCTTGCATACTTTGTCAATTCAGTTGGATCCAATGTCCTACGATCACATACTGGAATCTCAATAATTTCATCTAGAGTGACTGGATTCTTATTCTTTCTCTTCTTCTTCCTTGAGATTTGTGTAGAAGAAGATGTATGAACTACCATTTCTAGTTCATTTGTCTTCTCTGAGGTGCTCAGTGAAGGCTTTGTAGATGAAACTTCTTGTGTTTTCTGCTCGGGGTTCACCTATCGGTTTGGTGAAGACATCTCTCCATCAACCTTGGGTGTTTTTACATATTTCTCTTTTGTTTTCTTCTCCTGGTCATCTGTCTTTGACTCTTCACCTTTTTCCTTATGCTTGTCCTCTTCTACTTGTTTATCCTCTTCTTTATTCTGAACAGTAAACTTGTCTTTCTGATCATCGGTTGTAGCTTGATCTACAGTTGTATCCTTTGGTTCTTCTATGGTATCCTTTGTCTCTACATCACCCTTCTCTTCAGGTATGCTTGTATCTACTGCACTATATTCTTCATTTCCTTCTAGTATATTTATTTTCTTCATCAATACTGGCATATTATTCTGTGTGCCTACTTGTGCTGCATCTAGAAGTGTGTCCCACTCATCGGTTTGATCCTGTGGAGCAATGACATCTTCATCTTTTTTTAGTTGACCGACAGATTCCAGTCCTGTGATGTCAATAATTGAAGTGTCTGGCCATATTTCATCAGCAACATCCATGTCATTATTTCTTTTTGTCTCCAATTCTTGTTGCTTGGTTTGATCCTTAAGAGATGAAATTTACATCATCTTCTTTCTGTGGATCTTTATCAGAGTCATAATGAGTGATGTCTTGAATTTCAAGACCATCCATGACTTGGTCTAAGTCAATGGGATCATTACTATCTACATTATCCAAAGCAATGCGCTTAGGAATTTCTTTCTCCTCCTCTACATGAGGTGTGTCAATGAGAAGTAATTGATTCTCACAATGTGTTGACTCTACAGGAAGATCTAGGATTTGTCTCCATTTTGCTTTGGTCATGCTATCCAACTCTATAAACTTAACTTCTAGCACTTTGTAAGATCTAATATTTGCTACAAATTTACTTGAGTTCTTTTTCATTATTTCTTTGATCTCTTCCATCTTTGATTCAAGAGGCATGAGTGTGACAAGTACTCTCTCCCTTGCTTCCTTTTTTGTGTGTAGAGCATATGACCATTGTTGTGAAATTGTGTCACCCAGTTCTTTGGGTATTTGGCCTATAAATTCTACTAGTACATATTTTAACTTGACCATTGCCCTAATGATTACATCTTGTATTTCGTGTTGGTCCTCTAGCTCAAGTTTCTCCCAATGTCTGATTTTCCTATAAGTCATTGTACCAGTTTTAGAAATTGAATCGACAATTTCATCCATAGTTCTAGGGGCTAAGCTTTTCTTCTCTACAGTAGGCTCATCGTCTTTTGAATCTTCTATGTTAGCTTTGGTATTGACCACTCTTTTCCTCATTTTGGTAGGTGGTGGTTTCACAGTTTGTTTCTCTATTTTCTGCTTCCTCTTATAGGTCCTCACTTGACCTTTCTTGAGAGGTGTAGTGGCTTTTACTGTTTGGCTCCTTGTTCTCTAAGACGTTGTGTTTCTTGGTTTCTTGGTAGGAGGTGGAGGTGTATCAGATTCAGTGGTCTCAGAATCTGATTCTTTCTTATCTTCCTCTGCATCGATGGTACCATGTTCCTCAGTTTCCTCAGTTTGTTCTTTTTCCTCCTCATTGACCGACATAATATTTTCAAGATTCTTTACCATCTTGTTCTTTTTCTTGAAAGTCTACTTGATGACTAAGCCTGTTTTAATCTTAGACTTAGCCTCTTCATAAGTCCCAAATCTTGGTTGTTTGCTGTCAAGTGGTTCATTTATCAATGCATCAATTGCATTGGTTACTTGATCTATGTTGATTTCATAGTCAAGAGGTGCTAACCAGGCTGTCCTTGGTACAACTGGTTTAATGTGAGTAAAATTTGTATCCACCATAAAGAATATTTCATCCCTATATTATTCAATCAACTATTTAGGGATTCTCTCTCTTTCCATCATCTTTTCCTTGAAGTCAAGGAAGTATTCAGTCATCACTGAATCAAATTTATCTCCTAGTGACTTGATAAGTTCACTAATCTGCAATGTGACTAGCTTGGTAGTAACCCATTTCACTTTGCCAACTGAAGGAAATTATTCTTGAAAATAAAAGAATATACACATGATGAGTGAACTGAACTTACATGTGTTAGTCTTTGCAGACCTTATTGTTGTCATATTCTCATCAAGTTTCTTCCATAGGATCTCACATAGATCCATCTATATTCCCTTCATGACTATCTTGTAAGTTGTGCTTACTGCTGTTGATGCTATGCTGTTTAGCCTGCTAGCTTAGAAGATTTTGTAGCCTATCACACATGCACCGAACCTCAGTTCCTCGTCAGTGATGGTGTTCACCTTGATTCCTCTGTTATCCCACACAAAATTTGTGAGTTTTTCAACTTTTGGCCGGAAGGGATGCTTGCGTGCCTTAGGCTTGTCGGTTATGGGGTAACCAGTTACAACATGTAACACATCCTTAGTGATCTACTTAGGTTCATCCAACCACAACTTTTGGTCATGCATTCTGCTCAAGACTAACCTAATCCAGTCAATTTTGAAAACCCTCAGGAAATATAGGGCATTAGTTATCCCCTTTACTTGCATATGATTATGTTCTTCTTTCAGGTTTCCTTGTTCATCACACAACTTCTTGTAAGCTTGATCTATCTCTAGATCACCTATCTCAGCGATCTTGCAGTGAATGTAGGACCTTACGTCTTCTATCAACAAAACCCTAGGTGGAATTTTCAAAAATGTGCTAGAATCATTGGGTTGCGATGCAATCTCTGGGCATATCTTGTACTTAGGTTCCACATAGGTGCTGTTCTTTATTAACTTGATGACATTATTCTTGTCATTCTTAATCTTTATGATTCTTGAAGTGGTTGCCATCATGTTTCAAATTTAGGGCTTTTTCGTAAATGATAATAGAGTTCTTCAGTATTTTTGGTACTTACTTCGATCCGTGTGACTAGTGAGTGATCTATTTGGAGTGCATTGGATCAAGTTGAGGTCACTTTGTTAAATGCTCTCTTATTGCTTTGTTTTCACTCTGCTAAATGCTCTCTTATTGCTCTATTTTTTCTTCGCTCTTTCTTCTCAAATCATGTGTGAGAAATGAAGTGCTCCCGTGGAGTATTTATAGACTTTTTCCCTAAGTCTGTCATAAATGCTGAACAACTCGTCAGATCATGAAGATGGAGTTCATCAGGAAGAATTTCTCATAACATTCTCGGTGTTGACAAGATGCTCGGGATGGGTGTTAAGATTGTCACTTTCATTGACGGATATTAGTGTTGTGTCAAGACAACTTTATAACTTTGCTTCCTTACCGACGGGTGTCGGATTACATTAGCAACTTAGCCACTTTATGCATTGACTGATAATTCTTGGTAAGTGTAAATAGCTCATCCTTTATATTCATCGATGATTTTTGATATGTTTTTACTGGTGGGGTTGATTTCTCAGAATTTTAACAAGTAACATAATATGCATATTTATTCATGCAGATTTGACTATGTATCAATTTGTATAATGGAACTGATGCAAAATATGACTTGGTGTAGTGCAGTTCCATACTTACTTGTTCATCTTTAGGCGGGGGTGGTGATGTCACCAGATCCATGGGATGAGGTGTTACCTACTGCATTGCTTGGTCTAGCTTCCTCAGTGGTTGAAGCTTTCCTCCACATTTGATTTCTAATTGTCTTGATGTCTTCAATGGTGTTACCATTTGCAAAAGTGGTGGTTTCTATTATTTGGTCTCTACAGTCCTTCTTTAGATGTCCAACCTTATGATAATGCAAACATTCCATTCTGGGGTTGGTCCAGCCTCTAGACCTTTTGGTCCATAATCTCATGTAGTTTCCAACAATGTGACCATATCTACCACATGTTGTGTAGTTTATCCATGTATTGTAGTCCCAAACATATGAATTACCGACTCTTCTCAGTTTATATGCATTTTCTTCATTTTTGGGTTTCCATGCTTCAATTTTCTTCTTCCTGCATTCGAGAGATGTGTGCCCATGCATTTTACAGGTGGGACAATACTTGTCCATATGGGTTTCCTTCTTTGGTTCTTTCACCTTTGATTTACATTCACGTGCGTTATGTCCTTTCTTGTTGCAATTATAACAATGTCCAATGAATGTAAATGTGGAGTTAGGAATACCTTTTTCTTTGCTCCTGCAGACATTTGTGGTGTGGCCTTTCTTTCCATAGTGATTGCATGTCAGCCTCCTTGGTCTAGGATTGGTGTAGGGATCTTTTGGATCAGCTTCATTTGATGACTCTCCATGCTCCATGTACCCTAGTCCAGTGTTGGTGTTGGGTCTTCTTTGTGCATTCAAGAATTCATCCATCCTTTTTGTACTCTCTTTAGCTCTCTTAATCATGCCATTATGCCATTGTAGAATTCTAGCCTCATGCTTTATTTTTTCATTCTCTTCTCTTAGTTCACCGATAATCTGTACTGTTTCAATGAGTTCCACATTCACTCTATTTTCTTCTTGACTCATAAGAATAATCAAATTAGTAACCTCATGGTGATGCTTTGTAAGTCTTTGTATCTTAGACTCCTTTTCTTGTATATTTTCTGTGATCTTTCTTATATCATCAATTGCTAGAGTTCTTTTTTGTTCAGCTTGCCTTGCATTGTTCATGACATCAGTCATTCTTACCATCTATGTCTCTTGACTGATTTGCAGAGATTTAACTTGTCCAGCTAGATGTAGATTGATCTCAGTTAGGCTTGTGATGCTTTCTTCTAATGTATCTAATTCCTTGCTTGTATTTGATCTTGAAGACTCGAAGAAATCTGGAATCTCTTCTTCAAGATAATTTGTCTCATACTTATTCTAGCTTCTTTATACTATTTATAGAACATCTAAATTTCAAGCTTTTTATTCTCAATATTTTTATCAAGTTTGTACTTCTCCATTGTATGATCTTTTCTCTTAATCCTTTAAGCTTTCCAAGAAGAGACTTAGCTCTGATACCAATTTTTGGTATTAATGGGAAGTAGTACTGAGAGGGGAGGAGTGAATCAGTACCTCTAAAACTTTTAACACTTTTCACCTTTCATCATTAGTAAACAACATTTACTGTAATACCGACCATTTATGATGTTCTTTCTTATGCATGTAGTATTAATTAATAAACTTAATTGTATGCAACATTCATAGAAACATTCATGAAAGTAATAGACACATAACACAAGATATGATATCGCAGAAAGCTCCTGTTAGGAAGTAAAAACTACGGTGGGGATGACACCCAAAAAACTTCACTATCTACAGAATGGAAGGGAGCCAGTAAAGGCTTACAATTGATCACTTTTGATGATCTACCCTGTTAGGAGTATTAATGTGGAGACCTGTTAGGATCTACTCTGTTAAGAGCTTTTAACAACACTAATGAAGTGTGCACTCGATTAAGAGATTTACAATAGGACTGTTAAGTCCACCTTCCTTGAAAGGATTTCTTAAGTGTACCCCACTTGTTAGAATGTGTACAATATATTTGACCTGATAGTATGCAATATATAATTGCTGATTACAGATCCAATAAAGGTCATAGAATATGAATATCACCTATAGTGATTGATTAATACCTTTTCCTACTCGTCGATAGCCTGTGTTCTATTCTTGACAATTGATTTGATCTTTGTCTGTACTATTGCATGAATTCTCTTGTCTGATCCTTAGATTCTCTCAGTAGCTACAATCATCATTGAACAACATGTTCACAATTGATTCAGCATCTATTTATACAAATATTTGACCTATTTAAGAATCACGCATTACAATGTCAACTCTTGATCTAAGGTATACAACTTGACCTTGATCCTTTAGTTTGCATGTTTTAAAATAGTTAAACTGATAAAAACAATATTAATTACATTGATTTCTCTGCATGTAATGGATTTAAAATAAATCAAGAAGATAAATATAAAAATTCAATGATTTATCTGATGTGGAAAGTCAGATCCACTTTTTGTGAGATGTAACTGACTGTCGGTTCTTGATCGTTGGTGTGAACTGAAAGTCTGTCAGTGTTCCTTCATTGAACTGATTGTCAGGTTCCCTTCATTTTTCGGGTTCCTCTCTTTGATTATTTCATCAGGTTGCACTATTGGTTACTCGTCGGGTTCCCTTGTCCTTTTTGTCATCGGGTAACACTGAATAGTGTTTGTTGGGATTCTTTGTACTTGGCAGTATTAGTAACCTTGGCGTCAGGTAGTGCTTTGCCCTGTCTATCGGTGTAGTGTAAACCGATGGTGTTCATCATGTTTTTCCTTGCATATACTAATGGAAAAATATAATGTCTTCAATATAATGTATAAATGTCATTTTTTTATGTATGTTGATCAAACAATGATCAAGTAGCTGCCATACTACAGACATCAGAGATTAGACACGGGTTTTAAGGACAAAGATTACATTGCAGTAATCAGTTTTCAGAACAAAGGCAAGGCTACCGAGCAGAAGGTATTATCATTCACATTGAGGTGACATATTTTTTATGCACTTAAATGATCTGTATCAGCAATATTGATATTGTATATGTTCAGATCACATTTCTATTACTCTCTAACAATTGTTATAGACCCCAAAATCTCTTAACAGAGTAGACTTAACCATCTTTTTGTAAATCCCTTAACCGAGTGCACACATACTTTATGTTGCTAAATCCTCTCATGAGGTAGATCTAATTGATCTCATTGTTACTCCTAATTTGTAAGCTTTAACATGCTACTTTATTTATGCAGTAGTGAAGTTTTGTGGGTCTCATCCCCACTGCAGTTTTTACCTTCTAACAGGGGTTTTCTGCGATACCAAAATACTAGTGTCACGAGTACTTAATTTCATTTATGTGTATTGTTTACATTATATGCTTTACATTTTAGTAGTGATACTATATGTTTGATGTATGCATTCTACTCAGTCGATTACTACAGAACATTTGGTTACAAAGATTAGATTAGAAGTTTTTAAGGGTACTGATTCACCCCTCCCCTCTCAGTACACACCTCTCCATTATCCCAACAATAGAGGTCTTACCTCATTAAATACCTTCAAGACAAAATTGTGAGGATGTTTCTAGGAGGAGCCATGATCTCGCAATACCAAATCTCTAACACCAACTGACACTGTTGTGCTAAAGCTGGTCAGAGCCATTAAAAAGTCCTATTGAATTCTCATAGTAAATGTAGTTCGAAACCTATTTACTTTCAATTGCATGTAAACTATCTTGATTGTTTCTTAAAAGTGAATACATTTATTTTTATTTATTAAATTATATATATTTTTAACTTATGTAAAAAATGTGATAGATTTGCTATGAATTTTCAAGCTTATTTATCTTCAAATATGATAGGAGAGCCTTACAACAATAAATATTTTTGTGGTGTCTTAATTAAATGAAATATGTCAAGTGATAGTTAGAGAAAGTTTCTATGACTAAAGGAAGTGTGATTATTCTCCCTGTAAACTACATCTATAACCATTACATGCAAATGAATGACCATTACACCTATGTCATCGCTTAGAAAATGAGTTTTTGAAATGTATTTAGAAAAAAAATATAGAAAAAAAGACCAACAATATATGATTTGGATGCAAGCATAATAGAGATAATGCACTCTCTTAAGAGAATGACCACTTCCTTAGAGATCATTAAGTAGTCAAGCATAACTTGAATTCATTTGATCTTTATGTCTTTACATATAAAATCAAAATTTATCATATATATATAATTCTCAATTACTCTTAGAATTTGTACAAATGATATTTCATCAGAACTATATTATCTCTTATTGTTTAGAGAATAAATGTATTTCTATCTATTAATTAATTATAATTACACATATTCAAAAAAAAAAAAGAAATGAGGAAACAAGGTCACTCTTCAGAGTCACTCAAGTAGTGCGGAAAAGCATAAAAACAGTTACCCAACAGAACTCAGATAAAAACACATGGGTATAATGCATAAAGATAATAAGAAAAAGTAAAATAAGTTGCTTAAGTGACAAGAGCAACACTATATGATGGTGAAGAAGGGTCTTTTCTCACCCCTTCTTTCCCATACATTAATGGAGTTGACGATGACATCAAGAATAGACGACCCATTATAATAGCATTGAAGATTTGTGGCATGACAATGTGATTTGTTTCAGCATTATGACATTTGTGAATCACTGTTGTTGTGGCATTTGGCACGTACAACATTGTTCTACTCTTTTTGACATAGTGACAAATGTGTGTGGTTTGGATTTCAAAGAACATTGTCTTCCATATATGGTAAATACACTTTCAATACAAAATGAAAAAGGAGCCATTGGTCAAATGCGTTGAAACTCCGTTTCTATATGAAAAAACCACTACTTTGGATTCTATACATTATTGTTTATATTTTTTTTCCCAAGGTATTTTATGGGAGGCTTATTCACATCATCATTGGCAGCCTAAGGTATAGGCATGCACCGAGACTATATTTTTTTGGAGCTTTTAAAAAAGGTTATTTTTTATTACACAAGACTCCTATCAAAATATATTTCATGGGCATAAAACAAAGTTTGAAATGTTATATTATTTTTGATATAAAAAAGAGGAAAAAGTATGTCTTTGAAGCTTCATTTGAAATATGTCATTTATTTATGTGCAACCTTGGAAATGTTCAAGCTAGGGCACACTTGCACAACAGTTAGGATTTTTTGTCCAAGGAAGAAATAGTAAAGGTTTTTGATAGTGTGATGAGCCACGACCAACAGGAAGAAGATCAGAGTTATATCTAATTCTAGTGCGACATTTTTGTTTTTGAGAAAGGCCTTCAGTGAATGACAGGTGTTCTGACCATTTTTTCTTGTCTCTATTTTTTATCATTCTTTCTCATCATGATGTTTAGTTACTTCTTTTATACTCATTTGTTTCCAAGATCACTATTAAGGGTTTGTTTTTGTTTTACCTAGATCCTTACTAGTGTCTTTTATTCTTTTGTTAAAACTATGATATGTTTGCAGCCCTAGTCATAATTTTTGTTATTGTCTTTAAGGTTCGGGTGTCATTATCAGAAAAATGTCTTGACAAATGTATTTTTATCCAAATATTTCCACAGATACTTAAACACAAATTAGGGTCTTACATTTTTAAGAGTTAAATCTTTCAGTGTGGGTTTGTATGTCTATATGTTTTTATTGTCTTGAAGTGAAAAACCTCTATTAAACCCTAACTCTAATGTAAGTTATACATGGTGTCTTTTGTACTCAAGATTTTTTAAATCATTGTCTTAAAGGTTTTGAAAAAGAAGTTACACTTGGGAAGCTACACCTATCATCGGTTCCAAGTAGTTTGAAAGAAATATCAAGCATAGTTGTTCAATTTCTTATGGAAGTTTTGATTCATTTATGAACAAAAATATTTCATATGGTTCTGAAAATCAAGAAGTGTGTGTGGGAATAATGTGCATAAAAGGGAAAACATTTTTCAGTTGACATTATGGATACACAAATATTGTTGGATTCTATACTTTGATAAGAGTCATTTTTTTAGTGATGTAAAAATAAAATTTTGTTGAGAGTTTGATTCTTTTGATATTGTTTTCGATTAAGGTTAAAGAATGTTTTGAAGGGGCCCCAAAACCCTTTACAAAAGCACTAGAAAGATAGGCATTAAGAAAAAAAAGAAGAAATAGTTGCAAAAACTAAGTAGCTTAGCCAAGACAAAAAAGACAAATTGTTGAACTACTATTAGGATTGACCAACAAACACCAAAAAACTAGCACATGCAAACCACCAACAAAAGAAAAACCATTGAGGGTAATCCAACTACTTTAGGAAGATAATAGTATTATCTTCCAGCTCAGACATCCTCTGGATAGACACCTTCAGATTCATCAGGTCATTGGGAATATTGGGGACTTTTTCCTTCATACTGGCTCTAGTACGCTTCCCCAGTCCAGAGACTTGATCAACAGTCTCAGTGTCCTCCAAATCCACATTTATAGTGGATTTTCTTGGTGAAGAAATTCCAGTATAGAGTAGAGAGCTTTAAGGTTCTCCGTGGAGGCTTTCATTCCCTCATGGATAATATGAAGGATCCTTTTTAGGATTTCTTCATTTATGTCAACTTTGGCTTGTAAATTATGAATATTGTCATTCAAAGTAGACTCCACCTCCATGATTTCCTGAAGTTGACTCTCCTTATTCTTATCACCAACACAATCTTCCTCCACCTTATTCTCCTCTTTTTTTTTTTCCATACTTTGGTGAGAGATTATCAAATTTTGCAGCAAGAGCCCTTTGATTAAGGCAAAGCTCCTTAATTTCATGAAAAGACCATTTATCCATTTTGGAGGAATGGATAGCCTTAGATTTTGCAGTATGGAGGAACTCCACATTACACTCCCTTTTATCAGTAAACTCATCCAAATTGAACAAACAAAACTCTTTCTTCTGCACTTCCTCCTCTTGGTAATGTTGATTTTCTTCTGGGCCCTCAGCCTAACTCCCTGGCTTAGAATAGATCTCTCTTGTGTAAGAGTTTTCATAGTCCACCAAGGTATCATTTTCTTCAAGATTCAAATGCTCCAAGTGGGTGCTCATATTCCCCTAATCCTGAATCTTGGCATCATGTCTTTCCTCTAAATTAACCTCCTCTTTCTCCACACTGTCCCTTTTCTCAGTCTGCCTCTGAGACCCGATTAAGTTAAGGATAGGGCTCTCTTCCATTTTGTATAATCTTCCATCTCCATCCCTTCCTCTACATCCTTAATAACCTCTTTTATCTCATCCATAGAGGTATTTTTCCCTCTGTAGACTCTTCTTTACTGGGAGTAACCTCAACCTCATCAACCTTTAGCTCTGGTAAAGCCACATTGTCTAGATTAGTGTCTTCTTCATCCTCTTCTGTCTCCATGTCCTTATACTCATCAAACATGAGTACTAGAGTAATAGGTTCCAATTTTGGCTTCTTGATAGAGGAATGCGTGCTTTTCCTTGAATTCCCCTCAGTAGAGTCACTAATTTTATGCTTCTCTTTATCCCCTTTTATCTCAATATACTTCTGACAGTCCTCCAGGATTTTATCTCTACAATACTCATATATCAGGTATATGAGGCCATCATGCATAACTGGCTTGCTCTAGCTCTTTTAGTTTCTTTTTATACTATTATTCAGGGAAGACAAAAGAAAGAAAGGGAATGAAACCCTAATTTTGTGCCTAAAATTATTAAGCAAGACAAAGGGAAAGTTGTGCACACTTGTAAATCTACCTTCTACAGTAAAATATTCCATAATCACCCTTAGAATTTTAGCCCAGATAGGTTTAATCTGACTTCTCTCATAAAAGTCTAACTTACCTTTAACCAGAATAGCTTTTTCTTTGTCAGATTTTGGGAACATCTTGACAGCCTTGTTAGAAACTTTCCTTTCTTTAAAAAAATTCATTCTCAATAGAGGAAGACTAGTGATATCTGTTATCAACTAAAAAGAGAGCTCAATTTTCTTCCCACAGAGAGAGATGGTATCATTATTCCACCCTTCTGCAAATTGTTTTGTAATTTCTTTGTCATATCCATGTAACTTCTCCAAATACAACATAACACCACCTGACTTAATTTTGCACCAAACCTCAACCTCATTTTTGCATGCACAAGTAATGGGTTCCTCTCTTTTCAAAGCACTACCCATTTTGAAAGTTGCAGTAGATTTTCCCTAAGTGTGATTGTTTTGATTAACAACAGACCAAATAATGAAACTTAGCACCCACAATGCGTGTTCAAATTAACACTTCTTAACTTCTTTCCATTGCTCCAGACGATTTTATGAATTTTGTAGTTTTTGAGGAGGCTAGACGTCTTTTCTATAATTATTCAGAATCACACTGCCTTTATTGTTAATCTTGTCATAAATGATGAGATGACATATGATCTCATTCATGTTCTTCTCACCTATCCAATTCATGATATCATTACTCTTAACACCATAATTAGCTATACCGCTAGCCACCTTATTGGCTCTACAATAAACATGAGACACATGACATTTATTAAAACTTTGGATAGTTCTTTTAATTTCTTCAATTATATGATTTATTGACCAAGAGGCTTTATTACTTCCTCTAATATATCTTATTATATTATTTGAGTCTCCTTCCAGCCAGACCTTCACGTATCCAATATTTTTAGCCAACAAAATAGTTTGTAGGGTCACCATAGCTTCCACCAGATGATTAATCTATTTTCCCAGAGGTAAAGAAAATGCACCAATATAGTTTCCATAAGAATTCCTGACAATACCGCCACTTCCATCTTGACCCAAGTTCTCTTTAGCCACTCCATCAAATTTGGCTTTGACCCATCCCTGAGGGGGGGATGACCAGACCAACCCTTCCATTATCTTTTCCTTTTCACATTTTAGACCAGCTATGTTCCAATTTTTTATGTTTCTAAGGTCCTCAATATGAACGGCCTACTGAGGAGAGTCTCTAAGATATGAAAAAAATATTTTCGTTCACATTTCTCAAAATTTTCTCTCCTACAATTCCAGGAGGAACTTGCTGATCCCTAAAAATCTTATTATTTTGTTCTTTCCATATATTCCATATCAGATGGGGGGTCAACAAGTCCCACATCTTCCTTGCATACTTATGCATCACTGGGCAACTCCATTGAAAGAAGAAATCCTACACAGTGTTAGGAAGAATCCAACAGACATTCCACCTTTGAAAGATATTAGCCCACACTTCAAGAGAATAGGAACAGTGAAGAAGAAGATGAGAAGAAGTTTCAATTTCATTTAAACATAAATAACATCTATTGGGAAGATTAAAACCCCTTTTGCAAAGGTTTAAGAATCTTATTTTGCAAGAAAAGCGAATAGAACATATTAATCTTAGGTATGAGGTCTTTCACCCAAGCTTTAGACCAGAAAGGTCTTTCACCACCTATGAACATAGATGAGAGAGTAGAAGAAATATAGTACCTTCTGTTAGATTTGAATTCCCAAACCAATAAATCTTGGATGTCGGGCCTCACAAACCATGCCTTAAGGTCTAGATTAATAGATACTAGAATAGGGTTCATGTCTTTTAGATTTATCCATGAATAATTCCTCCAGTAGTCACTTACCATGATCCCTACTATCTCTTTATGATAATGACCAATGTGACTCAGAGCTAGAATACTAGTGAGCGGTCTATCCTGCATCCAATAGTCATCCCAGAAATTTATCTTTCTACCATCCCCTAGTTTCCATCTTTTTCTTTGATCCGCCATGTCCTTATACTTTTTAAATCTTTTGATATTGTTATGCATCATTTGTAAATAAAACATATCACTATGTATATCAAAACTATATACAACGATGCATTGTATTAACTTTTTCTTCTGCAACTTAGTTGATGCAAGTTGAAAAGATGGTATGTAATGAAATAGAGGTTGTACTCTATATGACTCAAATAGTAACTGTCAAAGGCATTGTAAGTCCAATGAGGCACTGTAAGTCTATTAAGAGGTTGTAAAATGGTAGTGAGGCACATATTGTTAGTGAGGCATTTATTAGCCAGTGAGGCTTTGAAATTGTCAGTGAGACATTGTAAACATAACATTTTAGTTAAGCCAGTGAGGCAATCTTTCAATTGGTTTTATTCCCCAAGAGGGTTCCCACTCAGGACACCTCATTGTATCAACTTGTGTGTGATATCTTGATTAAGTTTTTCATTTCAGTTTTTCTTCCTTTTATAGATGAATTTATGAAGACACTGATTCACCCCCCCTCTTAGTGTCATCTTCACTCCAAAAAATTTGTTATTAATGCCACTCTTAAAACTCTCCCAAGAACTATTTATGACCATAATTATTTTCTTCTGCAATGGATTGATAAACCCCTGAGTAGATCACTTCCTTTTCACTATGAAATTATGTGAGTGTTTCACCCTTACTTCAAAGGGTGTGTGAAAAATTGGTTGAGCACCCTCGTGTAGGGTTTGGAAATAAATTGTGTGTCACAAAAATTGCATGTTATTAGGAAAGAAGTTAATGGTTCAAATAGATTTACCTTTGGGGACATATTCAATCAGAAGAAGGAAATTAGCTCTAAGCTTGAACATATACAAGATTCAATAGCTAAGGGGCATTTCTTGCAAACAAAACATGAAAAAGAAGAGAACTTGGGAAGAAAATGAAAAGAGACTTAGGAAGGGAAGATATTTATTAGAAGAAGAGATCTAGAGTGTAATGCATAAAAGAAGGTGAAAATAACTCTATTTTTTTTCTATAGATCAACAAGTAGACACAAGAAGAGGAATACTATTTAGCTTTTAAAAAAGGAGTTGAAATAATAAATCACCGAAGACTCAATTTGGAGAAACAACAGTGGATTATTTCAAAAATTCTTATAGTGATGATGGTGGAAGTAGACAATGAGCCATTGAAGAATAACTTCTACATTGTCTCCCACATGCTCTCAATCATATTGATAAAGATCAAATCCTTGCTTAAATAATTGAAGAATTGCGTAAGAATTTCTTATCCATGGGTGCTTATAAAGCCCCATGTTCAAATGGTTTCCCACCTAATGTTTATATAGGAGGTCTGGGATATTGTCAGTTATGATGTGACAATGTCAACTAAAGATTTTTAAGAACTGGTAAGCTACTGAAGAATCTAAACAATACTTTCATTGCCTTAATCCCTAAAATGATGATGCACCATATCCTGTGAAAGGTAAAGGTTCTATAATTCTATTGAATAATACCATATGTGATGATGTCTATTACTTTGAAGGACTAAAGTATAAGCTTTTGAGTGTGGCACAACTAAATAATATAGGACACAGACTATAATTTCTTAATGGAAAGGTAAAAGTATTTGATCAGAAAGGAAGTTTGATTATTGCTGGAGGACAATCTAAAGGTAACTTATTTTACCTTGATACATCTACTAAGAATTGTCTATATGCTAAAGTTGAGGATGCATGGTTATGGCACAAGAGGTTATGTCATGTAAATTTTGACAACTTAATTAAAGTGAGCAAAAAGAATAGAGTTAGAGGTCTATCGAGATTGGAGAAACCTGAGAATGTCATGTACAAAGAATGTCAGTTGGTAAAATGACAAAGTCAAGTTTTACAAGTAAGTCTTAGATTACACAAAGAATTTTGGACTTAGTGCACACTGACCTATGTGGACCCATGAGAACACAAAGCTACTATGGTGATATATATTTCATTTTGTTTGTTGATGATTATTCAAGAATGATGTCTGTCATGTTTTTAAAAGAAAAATATGAAGCTTTCCAAATGTTTAAGTGGTATAAGGAAAGAGTTGAAAAGGAGACATGAAGAAAATTGAAGTGTCTGAGATTTGAGAGAGGAGGAGAGTTTACTTCTGATGATTTTACACTCTTCCACAATAAAAATGGAATAAAGAGACATATGTCTACACCAAGGACACCGTAACATAATGGTATAGCTGAAAGGAGAAATAGATCTATTGTGGATTATGCAAGAACATTGATGATTGAGAAGGGTATTTCTCAAACATATTGGAGAGAAATAGTCAACACTACTGCTTATACACTTAACTTCTCATACAATTGAAGAAAGGTACACACAAGACTCCTTATGATATTTGGTATGATCACAAACTAAATGTAAGTTATTTCAAGTAATTGGAAGTAGATTTTATATTCTAAAAGATGCTAGAGATGGTAATTTTAATTCTAAAGGAGATGAATGGATATTCTTAGGATATTCTACCAAGATCAAAACTTACAAATGTTTGAACAAGTCCACTAACAAAATTGTGGAAAGTGCAAATGTAGGAATTGATGAATTTGTAGAGAAAAATGATGAGGACAATAAGAAGGAACCTGAGGACTACCAAAGATTTGTATATTCTCAACCTAATGTTCCTGATACCTTATTGAAAGCACAAACCAAGGAGGAAGATGAAAAGAGAGAAATACCACCGAATAATGGAAATGAAGAACCACCACATATCAAGCTTTTTCTAGCCAAGTATGTGAGGAGACACCAATCACCGATCAAGATTATTGGAGACACAAATGCTGGAATTATGACAAGAAGCAAGGTAAGAGACAATACATGCTTAATTTTTGAATTAGAGCCAAGAAGAGTAAAAGATGCATTTGAGAATGAAGACTGGGTTTAAGCTATGAAAGAAGAGATAGATTAGATTGAAAAGAATAACACATGGACTTTAATACCAAGACCTATAGATAAAAATGTTATTGGTACAAAGTGGATTTTTAGAAATAAACTGAATGAACATGGAGATGTAATCAGAAACAAAGCAAGAATAGTTTGCAAGGGATATGCACAAGAAGAAGCTATTGACTATGGTGAAACTTTTGCACTTGTTGCTAGATTAGGAGTTATAATTCTACTAGCATATGCATCTCACAAAGGATTCAAAGTTTATCAAATGGATGTCAAGTCTGCATTTCTTATGGTATGCTTGAAGAAGAAGTCTATATAGAACAACCTGAAGGATTTGCTAAAGATAATAACAAGGACATCGTATGAAAATTACACAAGGAAATATATGGTTTGAAAAAATAACCCCAAACATGGTCTGAAAGTTTACATGCATATCTAATCAAGTTTGGATTTCAAAGAACAAGTGACAACAATAATGTGTATCTGAAATGTGATAGTAATAATAAGATTCTGATTGCTAAAATACTTGTTGATGATATTAATTTTGGAGGCAATGACACATTATGTAGATCTTTTGTTGAAGAGATGAGAAAGGAATTTGAGATGTCCATGATATGGGAGATAAAATTCTTTCTCGGACTATAGATTCCACAGGTCAAGGATGGGATCTATATCACACAATCAAAGTACATCAAGGATATCCTAAAGAATTTTGGTATAGAAGACTCAAGGCTGGTTGGAACACTGATGGTTACTAGTTGCAAGTTATCAAAAGAAGATGAGTGAAAGGAAGTGAATGAGACACTACCGATCAATGATTGGTAAGTTACGATATGTTGTACATAGTAGACCTGATATAGCTCATACAGTTGGTATTATTACAATATTTTCTGTCGATCCAAAGGAATCACACATGTCTGTAGTTAAAAGAATATTTAGATAGTGTGTGTAAGATTAACACCTTCATGAAATTAGGATTAGAAACAACAACTCTATGGAAAGAAAATGCTATTTAATCTAAGAATTGAAGTTTTAAACCCATGACATCTCATGGTTCTCTATCTAAGCTTTGTTAAGAGAGCTCTTAGTCTTAATCTCTCCCAAGGACAATCTCAGAATGAGAAATAAATGATAAACAATGCTCTAATCTAGCTCAAAATGCTCTAAGATATGCTATTAAATCAACAAATGCTATTAAAGATGATAATCTAAATGCTATGCAAATGCTGAAATATTCTCAAAAGCTCTCAAATGCTCTCCAAATGCCTATAATAAGGATGCTTTTCTCTTGAAATTCTTGGATCCCAAACACAAAGAAAATGGCTTGTATTTATAGAAATTTCCCAAGGGTAGGGGGTAGAGTGAGTTGATCATGATCAATCTTTGGTTGTGTCAAAAGCTTTGAGGTGTTTTCAAATGGAGGGAAAGTTGATTGGTTGTCTCAAAGAAATTAGGAATCAAATAACTCAATCATTTAATTAATTTAACCATGTAAGGGTGAATGGGTTGGATTTGATCTTTTTGATTTAAACTATACAATTAATTGATTAAAATTAATTGCATAATTTTGATTAATCCCTTTTAGGCTTGAATTTAGTTATTTGATTTCATGATTATTTAATCCTTTAATTTAATTTGATTTTTGTCCACTTTTCTTGATAAATTTCTATTTGATTTGATCCATTTTAATGCATTGAGATGAGATTTGAGGCATTTGGCTGAGATTTACAATTTTGAATGCTTAAGATACACCTGGTCAAATTTAGGTGTCTATAAATGCCCCTCTTTGAATTGATGTGCGAAGCACATTGATTTAAAAAAAACTTGATGTCCTGATCATTGATTTCATAGTGATGAGCTGATTGACTGATATGAAACTTTGATATGAAACTCTGATTTGAAACCCTGATTTGAAACTCTGATTTGAAACTTGATTTGATGCTGTGATTTGAAACTTGATTTGATGCTCTAATTTGAAACTTGATTTGATGCCCCACTGATAAAGTTTGAAATTTTGATGCCCCAGATTTGATATAACATATGTTGCAGAATCCTAGTTGGATAATTTATGATGCCCCCTCAGAAATGAAAGCATATTGATCTTAGATGTGAAAATTTGATGAACACTACTGATAGAATAGATCCAAGATGATTGCATTTCTGATAAATGATGATGCTAAAAAGATGTCGAACAAATGCCCCAGTGTGCAAAATATGTAGATTTGGTTTGACTGGGTCAAAAATCTCATAAAATTAGGGTAAAATAGCTTAAATAGGTTTAAAAATGTAAATTTACTATTCATTTTCACTTTTTACTATTGAGATTTTGCTCTGATCGTCTGACGATTGACAGCTATGGTGGTCCCCATTCAAGAGAATAGGTTTGAGTGAGCGCGCCAATATTAGAGACCTCTTGACTACGAGCCTCTAGTGAGTGGTTCAAACCTTCCTAGTGCATTTATTTCTCTTTAAATAGCATTTATGACATTTTTTTAATGCTTTCTAGGTAGAAATTAGTGAAAAGCTGTGTAGGGTAGTTAAAGAGCTGCTTAGGGAAGAGAAAAGCCACCTCCGCGCGTTGAAAAGTTGCGTAGGAGCAATTCTTAGCTGCCTAAGAATTAGGACAAAAATGCAACCCAAATAGCCAAAAGCTGCTTAGGAAACCCTATGTTTTAAAGGTCACTTAAGACCATTAAAATGCCACGTAGGACTTTAAAAGGCCACCTACTTAGCAAAGCGCTGCCTCCGATGGTTAAAGTGTTGCGTATAATGATTTAAACATCGTGGGGATTGAAAAGCTGCGTACACTTATTAAAGTGTCGCCTATCATGAAGTTTGAAAATTGAGATGAAAATAGATGAAGTCCTTTCGATTGATTGGCCAGATAACTCGATTGAATTCCAAGCTAGAAAATGTACGTCCAGAATGTTACTTAGTGTTTAGGATATTAGGAAAGTCATATTGATGAATGTTTGACATGTCAATTGGTTTAATTAAAATGATTACAAATTGTCCTTGTGTCTCAAGATCTAAAGGTTAGGAACAATAAGTTGATGCACTGTAAATAGAGCAAGGATAGATTTAATGTGTTTGATTGAATTAGAATGATTTAGTAATAGAAAGACTAATATGATTCACTTTATTTCAAAATGTAGGAACATTACCGTAAGTTGTGGATACGGGGTGTAGCGTCTTAGATTTTTGATTTAGTTGATGAGCTTACAGCACCTGAAAGGCAGACTATTGAGACATGTGGTCTTGGTTTCCTTCTAGATCTCCCTCAGTTTCAGTTGAACTGAGGTCTTTTGACTGCTATGATAGAGCGATGGCACTCTGACCATAATATGTTACATCTACCCCTCAGCAAGATGACTATCATGCCCGAGGATGTGTACAGATTATTGAGGATCCTGACTCATGGAGAGAAGGTATATTATGATTTAGTGTATGACAGTAGTGTATACAAATGGGTGTTTGGAGACAACACCATTGATGATGATTATATTACTTGGAAATAGTTTGCTTCTTTTCCCACATTGCCAGCATTGTTTGGAGTAGTGAGTGGAGGATTACTTCTGCCATATAGGAGAGGTTGTGGCTTTGAGGTCGAATGGGGCCAGATATTGAAGGATTTGATTGCACATCCTCGGAGATTTAATTGGGGATCTTGTGTATTAGCGTAGTTATATCATGATTTGCATGAGGTTGTATATAGGCGCAGTGCAGCTCTTTCAGCAGGTGTAGTGTTATTATAGTTGTGGACTTGGGAGCATATCCCTATCACAAGACCAATTCCAGCATGAGTGTAGGCCCGAGGGTATCCGTATGCATTTTTGTATGATGGCATGGTTGTCCAGCATTGTCTGGGCAAGGTTGACTTTTGGATACACACTATTGTTGATATAGATTAGGTCGTATGGAGGCCATATCTGCTTTGTGATAGTTGGCAAGAGGATGATGATGAGTTTCCATACATGTTTTCTCCTTGGTGGATGATTGGCCGATCACCACTAGTTATTGAGAGATTTTTCTTTGGGAGAGTACTTCGTCAGTATGGCCAGGTTCAGGACATGCCTCAGGGTATGGCACTTTACACTATAGTATAGGCTGAGAGATGTATGTGGGGAGCATAGGTGAAATATCAATTGGCCTGCTTATAGATTGATCAACTGGGTTATGCTATGTGGGATATGATGATGCATGTAGCAGATGTAGGCATGTCAGCTGAGTATAGAGAGTGGTTTATGCAACATCTCTTTGTCAGGTTTATAGATCGAGCAGAGCCTATTCCTGATGTGGATGAGCTTTTAGATGATGACAAAGATGATGCTGATGATGGTGATGATGGGAGGAGACCCCAGAGATAGAGGGTTTAGAGGGCACCTAGGGCTCCTAGAGCATAGAGAGCTATAGGACCTTGGATGAGGGGTGGACACATTAGAGGCCAAGGTGGTGGATTCAGGCAGCTGAGACAAAGATTAGCATAGGCATAGGTACCTTAGAGATAGGATCCTACTAGAGTTGGTACAGAGTGGGCTAGGCAGAGACATAGATGTGTCTAGGTGGCCAAGAAGGTTCTAGTACAGGGACAGATTCCTCAGGTTGATCCACAGAGTAGCATGACATCAGTGATACCTCAGGTACCATTAGCACCACAGGAACCTCAGGCTCCTCCAGCATCATAGGAACCTCTAGCTCCTCCTATTATGGATGGCTTAGTAGAGGATGTTCAAGGTTTATAGGTAGGGATGACTGTAGTTACTGTTCGATTAGATCAGGTTTCTACTATTTTGCAGTAGTTTCTGACTACCTTAGCTTAGTTACCTACCAGTGCGAGCACTAGTCAGGCGCCTCCCAGTACATAGGATAGAGAAGGTGATAGGGATCCTGACGGTGTAGGGGGTTCAGGTACCGGTATTGCTGGAGATGGATCAGGTGCCCCTATTGGGTCATGAGACAGATCTATGATATCTTGATATAGTGTTGATGATGTATCATATGTATTTTTTTGATTAGGACCTTGATGTATGGATCATTTGTTGATGTACCTTTGATGTACTGATTTATGTTTTAGACATTGATAATGGACATTTATCTATGATGATCTTGGATTGCTCCTTTGATGATGTTGTTATGAGATTTCCTTTTATGCATATCTACATGTTTCTATGATGCATTTATTTCTATTATGCTATGGATGCAATGTCTTAGAGTAGGACATAGATAAATGGATGCAAATGATGTTAATGCAACTTATTTCTATATGCTTTTCTGATTTAACCATGATGTATGGATTTATGCAATACAATAATATGGATGCAATACTTAGTGCAATGATAAATGGATGCAACTATCTTTTTGATTTTTTTGGATGTATGCAATTTAATTTATGATGTGCAAGTCTAAACGATGTGGATAAATGAATAATGAATAATGATTCTTTTCTTTGCTTTTCACTTGATATGAATATATAATGAATAATTATTAATTATTATGAATGCAAAGGATAATCTCATATTGATGACTTGAAAACATTAAATTGATGAAGTGTTGTCAACTTTAATCCCCCTTGAACTTGGAAAAGTGTTAGAAAGACAAGCCATTTGAAACTAACTTGGAGAATGCAATTAAATCTAACATGAAGATGCAATTAATCTAACATGCAAATGCAATTAATCTAATAGGCAAATGCAATGCAACTAATTGTCCTGAAGGTTTGCGAAAGAAATGCAAACTGAGATATATTTTCATCATAGAGCGTTGTGGAACTAGGAGTCGATACAATCCTTACTAGTGCCACTGTGACCATAAGAATATAAATATGACTTTATCTCATGTGGTAACCCCTACTAAGAAGCCAAGTACAACTCTCACTAGTTGAATGACCAACTATGGGAGTATGAATACCAGTTTGATCAAATTCAATATTACAAGTGGATGTTGGTATTAAGATATGGAAAATATAAATAGCCAAGGTATCCTTTTGCGTGAATAAACAAAGGTTAACCCTCCTTCCTATATGAATTTCCTTGATGATTCTTTGATGACCATGTCATTAGACTAATTCATACAAGTTAAAGGATCTTCCTCAAAATAGTCACTCATAAGCTTAAGAAAACATCATGTCTCTATCATTGCCAATCTAGTTGAAACATCATTGATTAGCTAAAAAGAATATGACTCAAAAAAAGGTCAAAGAAAAACTCATCAAAATTTTTCCAAGTGTTTGTAAAATGTATCAAGATTTTCAAATAAGAATCCCAGACAGTCTGATCATTTAGGGTGTGTCAATTTTTAATCCTGATAAAATAAGTCAATGAAACTCAAGGATCATGTTATGCAATACAACTGTTTAGGGTTGAACAATGATATCTATCAAAGGTTCCAAAAATCTCTCTTCTAAATCTGAAAATCTGCATCTGATGTGTGACCAAGATGTTGCACTATTGAATCCATTTGGTACCAAAAATCTATGTTGCATTCCCCCAAGTGATAAATGTGATCAATGTGAAACTTAGGGCAATTGAACCTAGAATATGACAAAAATGCAGCTCTGAGACTTTATTAGGACGATGCATAAATGATGGATGCAATGAGGATATGGACAAATGAGATGATGAAACACAATATGTACAAATGCAACTAGGAAAGACCTAAGGGACAAAAGGTGCCTGCTTCCAGGTTTTCACCTCTTGGGATTATTGCTCTTTTCTCTTCTTTGCTTTTTTTTTTCTACCAAGGTGCCTATTGCTAGGTTTTCACCAAGGCACATTTTTCTCTTTTTCAAATATTTTTGGCTTTTGAACTTTCTAATTTTTTTGTATTTTGATCTTTTTCTCATTTTTTTTTTCCATGTACAAAGGTGATGTTGACTCATCTGATACTCTCAACTTATACTCTTTCATCTGATACTCTTTCCTCTAAATCAGGTGTGGAACCTCTTAAGATGAATGCTATTGATAGGTTCTTGTAATTCATCACCATCACAATCAGCCAATTTGTAGGTCCTCATTCCAAATGAAGAAACATTGACAAAAGGACCTAGCCAATTTTCTTCCCACTTTCCTTTCTTTTCTCTATCAGCCTAATTTTTTGGATTTTCTCTCAATACTAGATCTCCTACTTGAAAGGTTCTTGGTTTAATATGC
The DNA here is from genome assembly GCA_018584345.1 of Thuja plicata. Taxonomy (NCBI): domain Eukaryota; kingdom Viridiplantae; phylum Streptophyta; class Pinopsida; order Cupressales; family Cupressaceae; genus Thuja; species Thuja plicata. Next base: position 5,906,109 of record MU225682.1, on the reverse strand, counting down.
TTTTTATAGTTCCTTGAAATTCGATTCTGATACACCTTCAAATGATCGTAGGATTGAGTTTGATGTTCCTCCAACATTTCCAATTGTTGAAGGTGGGCCACTCTATAATCTTCATCCATGATTATTCCATGCAATGAGACTCTTAGGGATGGTATGTCAACTTCTAAAGGTAGAACAACTTCGGCCCCATAAACCAATGAAAAAGGTGTAGCTCCTGTCAGGGTTTGAATACTAGTCCTATAGGCCCACAATGCTGGATTGATTTGAAGATGCCAATCTTTTCCTGACTCGCTAATGGATCTCTTAAGGATTTTAAGGATGTTCTTGTTGGTAGCTTCTGCTTGTCCATTACCTTGGGGATAGTAAATGGATGAAGAGTGATGTGTAATATGGAATGTGTCACAAATTTCATCAACATCTTTGTTCTTAAACTATTTTCCATTATCCATGATGATTGCGTGAGGAATGCCATATCTGCAAATGATATGATTTAGGATAAACATGGAAATTTGCTTCCCCATAAGGGAAAACCTCAACCCATTTAGTGAAGTACTCTATTGTCATGATTATATACTTGTGTCCATTTGAAGAAGGTGGATAAATCATGCCAATTAAATCAAAGCCCCATTGATAGAATGACCATGGTGTGACAAAAGGGTGTAACTCTTGTGCTGGTGCATGGATCATGTCTCCATGGTATTGACATTTTGCACAAACTTTGACATATTGACAAGCATCTCTTTCTAAGGTTTTCCAAAAGTACCCC
>MU225682.1:5839819-5896002 GCA_018584345.1 Thuja plicata | reverse complement strand
GTTGGTTGTCTCAAAGAAATTAGGAATTAAATAACTCAATCATTTAATTAATTTAGCCATGTAAGGGTGAATGGGTTGGATTTGATCTTTTTGATTTAAACTATACAATTAATTGATTAAAATCAATAGCATAATTTTGATTAATCCCTTTAGGCTTGAATTTAATTATTTGATTTCATGATTATTTAATCCTTTAATTTAATTTGATTGTTGTCCACTTTGCTTGATAAATGTCCATTTGATTTGATCCATTTTAATGCATTGAGATGAGATTTGAGGCATTTGGCTGAGATTTACAATTTTGAATGCTTAAGATACACCTGGTCAAATTTAGGTGTCTATAGATATCTGAAAGGAACCGAAGACTTTGGTCTACTATACAAGAAAGGAGAAACTTTCAAGTTGAAGGTTTACATTGATGTTGATTGGGCTGAAAACATTGATGATAGAAAAAGTTCAGTGGAGGAGATTTCTTTTTAGGAGAAAGATTAGTTACATGGATGAGTAAGAAACAAAGTTGTATATCACAGTCTACTACCGAGGCTGAATATGTTGTTGAAGCTATGAATTGTGCAAACATTGTATGGATCAAACAACTACTTGAAGGTATGCAAGAGGAGGTTACTAATCTAGTTACTAAATTTTTGTGATAACACAAGTTCTATAAAAATACCAAAGGATCCAGTGATGCATTCTAAGACCAAGAACATTTCTATCAAGCCTCATTACTTGAGAGAACAAGTTCAAGACAAACATGTGATGTTGGAGTATGTGAATTCAAAGGAGCAGTTAGAAAACACATTTACCAAGCCACTACCAAAGGATTCTTTTGAGTATCTTAGAGGTAAATGAGGAGTCCCACCTCTATCCAACATTCACTAGAGAAAGATGCATGCTGCATCAATTCTAGGACTCAATTGAATATCTATTTTGTGAGTTGATGTTAGTGTTCACACTTTAGGTGATGCCTAAAGTTGTGTGAAAATTAATTATGTATATAATGATTTATCAGTACATGCAAGGTATAATCCATTATCTGAACAAGTTTTCAAGAGTATAATGTTGGAATTAATGGGAAGTGTGTACTGAGAGGGGAGGGGTGAATCAGTACCTCTAAAAGTTTTGTATCCTTTAATCAATTAACCTTTGTGTAATCAATTGTATATCCATTCATTTGATCTATACTATCTTGATGTGAGTTATATCAATTCATAAACCTAATATACATGTGAACATTCATAGAAACATTCATGAAAGTAATTGACACATAACACAAGATATGATATTGTAGAAAACTCCTGTTAGGAAGTTAAAATTGTGGTGGGGATGGCACCTGCAAAATCTTCATTATCTGTAGATTGGAAGGGGCCAGTTAAGGCTTACAATTTGATCACTTCTGATTATCTACCCGGTTAAGAGTATCTCTGGAGACCTGTTAAAGTCTACTTAGTTATGAGCTTTAGCAACATTGTTGAGTGTGCACTCGATTAAGAGATTTTTAGTTGGACTGTTAAATCCACCTTCCTTGAAAGGATTTTTACACTTTGCTCCACTTGTTAGAATGATAGAAAATTATAATTTGACTTGGTAAATGCAATCTCCTATTGCTAATATAGATCCATTTAAGTTTACACGAATAAGATTATCACCTAATGTGATTGATTAATACCTCTGATTCTTGGTAGCCTCTATTCTTGGTTCTTGCTAACCAAATTCACCTTTTGTTGTTCTGGTTCTTGAAACTTTCAATCTGATCCATAGATGTGATCGTAGGCTTCATTCATCCTCTCTTTCATATTCACATCTTTTTTTATAATGAATGATTGCATCATCTATTTATAAGATGGATTGACATCATCAAGTTTCACGAAAAACAATATTAACTCTAAGATCAAGTTTACAACTTTACCTTGATCTCCTAGTCTATGTGTTTTAAATCAGTTAGAATGATAAAGCACTTACATTCATGTTTTTTGTCCATAAAGAAATAGATTGAAAAACAAATAAAGATTCTATAAATAGAATAAGACTGCTTTATCTGACATGGAATTCAGATCCACTTTTTGTGGGCTGCAACTGACTCTCGATTTCTATTGGTCAGTTATGCTTGGAAATCAATTGACTATCTTTCAGTTTTGTTCTCTCGATACTCTCTTTAACTATATTTTAGTATATGCTTACCGAAAGTGTTGTTTGCATACTAATCAAAAATTTATGTCATCAATCTCCCCTTTGACATTAGTATCAAAAACTGATATGTGCAAAACACTATCAAAATGTTAGGTATGTACAACATATATAATCCTTAGTCATTTAATGACCCCCACTATGTATATGCCAGTATATCATGATTTTTGGTAGTACTTTATAGTGCCTGCCTATCTATACATATCATTTTCCCCATATGAATATACATATACATATCTTCCATATATCATTTGCCCATCTGAATACATATCATTTCCCCCTTTTTTGATATTAAGGGCAAAGGTCTATACCTTATAGATTATAAAAAATGTGGGAGTGTGAAGAATTCATGTCTTCCATCATTTTCTCCCATTGTTCCTTTAAGTTCTCTAGAGCCATGTGCTCAAGTGTGATCTTGGCGTACATGTCATAGATGTTGTCTTCTATAGACATCTCAAGAGTTTCTATCAGTTTCCGTGCTAAACTGATGTGCTGTTAAGTAATGTTAGATTTAGTAGAAGTTGAGCTTGGAGCTCAGTGAATTCTTCCCTGAAGTGTGTCTCTGCTTCCCACATTTCCTACCTTAACCTTTTTATCTCAATGATCTTTTCATAATGCAACTTTAGTGCATTGTCTCCATCGGAGGTTAAGCTTTGAGCACTGTTAGCTAGATTTGTATCTAACTTTTCTATGCTATCACTATTCTCTTTAGTGAAATTTTCCAATGTGCTTAGTTGTTGGATTAGGGAAATAGCTTTAGTTATAACTGGATCTAATTCAGTAATGAATTTTGAAAGCTTTACCTTGTTGACTGCCACTTCTTGGCTGATGTTCTCAATTAGTTTCTGCTGGTACTTTTGATCAAATCTCTCTTTAATTGCCTTCTCTACATCAATATTCTATGTTGTTATTGCTTTGTTGAGAGTAGCTAATTGGTCAAGAATTGGATTATTTTGATCAATATCAATATTAGGAACAATCTGGTGCAAAATGTCCCTAGTTTTTTTTCAGTACCATTGAGTCTCAGTGTTGTTTCCTCAGCTTCTCCTCTAATGCCTTCCTTTGGCATATTTATCTATATTATTTCAATGCTTCATAATCATGTGTGGTTGGGTCACACTTTGGAATCTCAATTATTTCATCCAAGGTGATTTCCAACTTATTCTTCTTGGATTTATTCTTTTTCTTTTGTGTTGCACTTTGTTATGCCCTGCATACCCATCCCTACATTTTGTGGGAAAAATGTTGGGTCCCCCTTTTTGCTTTTGCCTTGTTTCTTTTCCTTTTGTTTTCCTCTATCCTTTGCCTCCATGGGGTCGGTGTTTTATTTTCCTCTTGGTTTCTCTTCCTCTGGGACCCGATCCGAGAGTGGTCTTGTCTTCTTTGTTCCAGTCAGATTCCAGACTCCAGGATTCTCTATCATCATTTCCTCTTTTGTTAGAGGGTGCACTTGCATGGGATCCCCGGGCTCGGAGTCTGGAGGTTTTCCTTTCTTGGGATTTGCAAAAGGAAAGCGGGATGTTTTTACGCTAAGGGTATAAATAGAGTTTCACTAGTCATTGTTACATTTACCATGAACAAATTACCCCAGAGCATTTCAAAGCGATTAAGGCAATTTTAGCAGCAGCTAAGTGCGATTTGTTCCAAAGCTTGAACAGTGCTTAACAATGACTAGAAGTTATGCATTCATGGTGTTTTGAAGCTGATCAGTTGCAGAGTTCCTCTCATGATCATCCTCTCGCATTCCTCATTTTTAAGGTAGGTCCTTCTGGGTCTCCCTTGTTGCTTTCTCATTTTGTTTTGGGTTTCTTTCATTTTGATTTTTATTTTCTCTATTTTCCATTATGTTCTTGGTCGTTGCCTCCCATTGTTGGGATGGCTCAATCAGAGGGTTGTCCACCCTCTATGCAGTTGTAAAATCATATAAATCTTGTACATTTATTGTATATTGTGTAAATTGCCATCAATTTGTAGATAGCTGTAAGTAAGTTTGTTCTGGGTTAGTTTGGAAGTTGTTCTTTGGCCTTCTGTCTGTATATACATGTAAATTATATACATTTCTGTATACTCCCTTCCTGTCTGATGGTGAGCTCACCCTTCCCTTCTGTGTGTGACCAAAATATCAAGCTCGCTCACCTGGTGTCTGCAAATTTGAACTTGACACCTCCCTTGGTTGAGTTTGCAGACTTTATCTCTCCTCCATCATCTCTGCTTTAATGGCGGGCTTAATTGTCCCACATGTGAGCATTCAAAACCAACCCAAGTGGCATTTATTCCCTCACATGTTTGGATATCTTTTGCCTTCAATGTCTTTACTCCCTTTATTGCATGACCATGTGACACCCCATGTCATCCTAGTATGGCTAATTGCAGCTAATTTCCGGTCATGTCAATAATGGTCAATTTTTTGGACTTTGGGTCCCTTGTTCCCTTTTTGACCTTCACTTCATTCACCGCATGAGTTAGAATCCTTAGAACCCCCAAACATTGATCAAATTCCAAGCAAACAATTTCATTTAATATATATTTTTGGGGTTTGATGAAAACTAACACCTTTTCAGGAACATATGCGAGGCAGTGATAAAATCTATGGAATCTAGAAATCTATTATGCTTTATCTATTTTGACGGTAGTTCGGTCTTGCAGGTTACAAATAAATTCATAGATCAATCATGTCTAAAGAGTCTTCTCCACTTGGGAGTCTGGAACTCCCAAATACTTCAACCAAGGCAGCCGCTAGGACCAAGGTCGAGAAGGCCTTAGAAACACTTCCACTGACCATGAAATATCTGAAGGAAGAAACTATTGTGGGATCTAAGGTAGATTCAAAATTTTAGATGATCACCGACACAAGTGTCCAAGAATGGGATGAACTATAGGGCTTGGTAAAAATTATGTTTATCTAGTGCAAGGTCAGAGATCTGATGGCACTCAATGTGGCAGCCTTTGGAATCCTCAAAGCTGCATGCTTCCCTTGCTTAGTGCATGCTCCAGAGCTTATTCTCACATTGGAAAAACATTACAACATGGCTATCTGGGCTGTCATGCTTGCCACTCCTCTTCCCTCAGGATACCCAACACCCTTAGTGTCTCTAGACACTGTGAAATTCACTTCAGGACTAGGGATCCCCTAATTTTCCAATGCTACCATTATCACCCGGGCCCTGGCATTAAAAATTTTTGAGAAGGTTCTGTAGCTAGCCCGATAATACCTCAATTCCAATTGGCTCAAGAACCTGAGAAAACATTACAGAAAGATGAAGTTGGAGATCCCTCAAGCAGAGTTCAAAGAAAGGATACAAATGGGGATCATCACCTTGTGCAGGGTCTTTGGAGAATCCCATGCCCAAGAATTTTTGGCATGGATGTATTACTTTCTATTCAAAATCTCCTCCGCTAGAAACACTTTTGATTGGGAAACTATCATTGCCAATCATGTAGATGACTATCTTGTCAAGGTCACCCACACCTCCAAATTTTACATGACTTCCTATGTTTTGTGGGCACTGGCGCAACAATGACCCATAAACAGGGGTTTATTCATTGTCAGTATTCTCAGGACTGGCCCAAGCCAAAATGCTCCGTGGGAATATTTCTCACAAATATAATCGAAGGCTAGTTTCCCTAGTTTTTGCAAAGTAAACGATGCCTTCATTTACTACAACATTCTTACGCCCACTCGGGAGGCCGATTACCAGATTTCAAAAGAAGTAGTGACTTTGGTCAGTTCTTATGGCCACTACTACATCCAATTCCAATAACACTCTTACATTTGGGTGACCAGATTATCAAGAAAACCCTACCTATTTCCCAAGCATTGTGGGGATAGGATCCTTCTTTTGGAGTATTGTAGGAAGATCCTAGAGCTTCATGCATTCTTTGCATTGAAGAAGGTCACCAACATTCCTTTCCCATTCACCTATGAGAACTACACTTGCAGCCTTGCAGCAGTGAAGGAAGCCAATGGCAAATTAAAATGTCTAGTGCTGGCATAATTTTACTTGGATCGAAAGAATTTTGATTTGCTAGATAAGATAGCTTCGGCACTGCCTTGGGTGTCAGACCTCCAAAATCCTCACATGGAGGATTTTTGGGAGGACTACCAAGATGATTTTGAAGTATGGAATCAACATTTTGTCAGAATGACACAAGGTATGATGAAGCGTCTTAAGCTTCAGACCTTTCCTAAGGACTTTTCAGATACTAGGTCCATAAAGGATCTACGGTACAAGGCTAAAGGAGTAGACAAGATGGCTCTCCCTCTAGTTGACTGAGACACCCCAGAAAGCCTAGCAATTGAAGACATCAGCCATGATGTGATTGAACACAGTCATGCATATTTTTCAAAGGTATGTTCAAAGAGTAATCACAGATTTGGACCATTTTTGCTGGGATCCACTTCCACAGCCAAAACCTTCGCATAGGGTGTGGACAAAGGAAAAAGAAAAGTTGATAGCTTGACCCATATTTTATCTACAATTTTAGTTCCTATTGTGGAAGAGGTACACCTTCAGCTGGCGACGTCCCATCAGATGAAGGAAGCAGTAAGCACCCGACTTGGCATCCCAATCACTCTTGTAGAATCTTCCCTCCCTTCTATTTCCCCTCTCCTTGCTAAACTTATGGTCTGGGTAGCGAGGATGGGAGTGGGGGATGAACCTATAGCCATTTTGGATGTCAGGCCCCCATTGGTGACAAGGAGAAAGAAGAAAAAGAAAAATATTCCTCCACCAAGGGAAGATATAGACCTCAGGATGCCCAACATCCCATAGGTGGAGATCATCCCAAACTCCCCTAAACTAGAGAATCCCATAGATACCTCCCCTCTGCATAATGATTTTGATGACATCTTTGTGAAAGAAAAACTTGTGAATTTACAAAGGGATATAGGGAAAGCAAAGGAAGGGATCACTGCACAAGAAGAAGAAATGATCCCCACTAAAGGGGAGATACCAGAAAAGGAAGTTGCTGTGAAACAAGAGGTCTGGGTGGAAAAAGAAAAAAGATCCAAAATAGGTGGACATCCCTAATGTTCAAGAGATCCCGGTCCCAAAGATAGAAACATGAGAAAAGAGGTAAGTACAAGATGAGTAGCCGACTTCAGCTTAGGGAACCTAACCTACAAGAGTAGCCGTAACCTCAGCTGCCATGCTCCAAATGCCTTTGCCCACCCAAGGTAGTGTAACATTTGGCAAGGTGATCCCTGTAATACTACGGTAAGATCTAGTTTGGATACCTTTGCCACCTCTGGAGGATAGGCCAATGAAGGAGAATGTCCCAGTAGATGATGTCAGAGAAAAATAGAAGAAGCAACAAAATGAGGGGGAGAACCCCATAGATATGGATGTTGATTCCACTGATGCTGCTAAAGAAAAGGACACCAAGGAAATTGATATTGATACCATGAAGGTGGATGGTGCTGGTGATTCCAAAAATCAAGAAAAATAGTCTGAAGAGACTATAAATGCCATGGAATCAAAGAAAAGGAAGGCCCTGACAGCGGAAAAATCCCATCTCTCCCTGGCTAAGATGATGTCCCAGAGTCAAGGCATCCCCAAGCCAAAGAAGGCCCAGACCCTCAACTCCATTCAGACTAGTTCGGGCGGAGATATAGTCATGGTTATTGCGACACCTCCCCCAGACAAAGAGGAAGTAGTGGTAAGTGTTGCAGATTATGTAGTCATAGAGGTACCTATTGATGGGTCTTTGTGACCAGGTTCACCAACAAATGTAAGTTGTCACTGGGTACCGGGGTACCATCCAGCTTTTCCTGTAAAGGTTGTCCAGGGACATGAGATTCCTTGGGCCTTCAAGCACATGAGAGTCAAGTCTCGACAGGGCGGGAGCTTAGTTGGGAATGTGACTATTATGTTCAAGGGGGATAGCTGGTTATCTTGGCTCGTCTTCTCTGGGGATTAAGGTAAGTGGGGCTTCCTACAAGCATTCATTAACTTAACCAAATAAACTTCAATAGATATTGCAGAGTTAGAAATATTGCATCTACCTATAGTCATGCCAAACATTAGAAACATCAACCAAGCTCTAACATACTACACTAAATTTTGAAGAAATACGAAGCCATTAGTTCATATTCAATAGATAGTGGAGGAAAAGAAGGTCGTTAATCTACTTAAAATATCAGAGCAAGGGACATAAAGAACATGCAACATAAAATACCATTAACATAGAGATTAGAATGCTAACAACTTCATTGATAGAATCCTTCCTTCTTCATTAACAAGTTTCCAGCAAGCACTAGTGCATACAACAATGGTGGCTCCAGGGGAGCATTTAACTACTGAAAGCTTCTAAAACTAAGGAGCATTGAGATGTGAAACTAAGAACTGAGAAAACCAAAATGCTATTAGCTATGGATTGCAAAATCATCAATTTTTCCAACCCTTGGAATGAGGTCGGACTTACTATTTATACACAAGCTTTGACCTAAAACTAACCTAACTTATTTTACACTTAAGAATATAATATTATTTTCGGTGGCCAGTACTACCTATGCCACACTAAAAAAGACCTTGAGATAGAAAAGGTTTGACATGTTAGAAGAATAATACAAGAAAAGAGGAGTGGAAGAATCAGCATCGAGAAGGGAGCCGAGAGGAGGAAAGAAGAAATTTGATCCCCCGGGGATCGAGGCTACATGCCTCATAAATGGGAGAGCATCCTGCTGTCTTTGATGCACTAGGTGTTACATTGGAGAGGAACCTTGGAAAGACCATCTGTTAGAACCCTCTTGTCAAGCCGACGTGCCTTGTTGTAGTTACCTTCTTTCTGATACCTTTATTAACCTTCTGATAGTGATCGATCAACCTTGGGAACTAGGACACAGTTTACTTAAAGAATAAAAAATTGTGGGATCCTGAACTCTAGGATTTAGAAGCTTACACCTCAAAGAATAAATAATAAAAATGATACATGGTTGGTGAGGTTCTCTAGACTCTGAATAATTTTATTGTTCCTTATGATTTTTTCTAAGCCTCCAACACTTGGCCTATTCTTTCTTCATCTACGTCTCTGATACTGTCCCACCGACTGCGAACAACCTCCAAAGATTCCTCAACATCTCTGGCCCCATTCTGGAATTCATCCACCATCTTGATGGCATCATGCGAATGGATCATTGTCTCAGATAATCTAGATAACCTGCCCTGGTCAAAATCTCTGGCAGGCAGATATAGGGACTGCATCCGTTCATCAAACTTGCTAAGGACGTAGTCCTCTAGGGTACATGTTCCAGTGGTTAAGGGATCAACTTACGATACTCCAGCCACAAATGCTTGAAACAAGCCCAAGGGGTATTGGGCCACTACCAATTTCTCTTTCAAGTCCTTTACCAGTTCCTTGGATACCTCAATCTTGAGGACAAGTTTGGAGTACTGGGCCTAGAGGGAATCATATGATTCATCTCCCAAAATCGCCGCCTCTATCGTGGCTTCTTCTCCAATGTTGAAAATTTCTTCTAGCCCAGCCTTCCACTTTTTAGAATTTGCTAAATCTTGCTCCCATATAACAGCAGAGCCATTTGCCTGGCTGAGAAGAGTGTTGACCCGATAAAGGTTTGGGAGGGACGCTGCTAGAAATTGTCGCATGGTGGCTATTTGCTTGGTGGCCCACCCATCTACAACTCATGCCTTCTTCTTCATGATCCATAGAGAATCCACGTCACCCTACACAAGTGACAATTTAGAGGAAGGGGTTCCGGGGTGGACCTTAGCCAAAGGCTGTGTAAGTTCTACTAGAAGTGCAAGGAGATTGGCATTAGTCTCCCTTTCCTCCTTCAGCTTCTAGCCCTACTTTATGTATCTGGCCTCTACTACTTTTGTGGCCTCCCTTAGAAAGTCCAATTCACCTTGCTTATCTCTCCTCCCCAATGCCACTTCTATTATGTTATCGTCTACAGGCCTTATAACTGCTGTATCTGCAGCTGGTTGGGGTGTTGCAATAGTCACAACTATGCTGCCTGTTGGACTAGTCTGGAGAGTATGGATTGTCCATGCTTTCTTGGGCTTTTGGGCCTTTACATTTCTAACCATAATTTTGGCCAACGAGAGTGGAGCACCTGATGCTACTAATGGGGCTTTTCTTTTCTTTGATTCTATCATCCATTGGGGTGGCTGGGGTGGCTTCACTATTAAGACCTATTCATCGGGGTTACCTTCAAAATCTGGCAGTGTGTTCCCAGAATGTACATTATCTTCGGGCTCTTTCTCTTTCTCTTACGCTTGTTCCTTTTCCTATTCTTTGAAACCTTCAGTATTTCCCGCCATATTGGCATCCCTTATTATGATATCGAGAACCTTTTCTCTAGTCTCAATGTTGCTTGTATCTTTGGGGACTTCCTCTTCCCTCCCAGCATCAGCTGATCCTATATTTTCATTGTCCGAGACTTCCTAGTCAATCTATTGCTACTGTTCTTGGGCTTCATCAACCTCCTCTACTGGAACATTCTCCTCCATCAGAACATCCTCTGGGGGTGGGCGAGGTCTCTGGCCAAAGTTTAACAATGCAGCCTCCGTTACTACCTCACGAAATGTGCTCCACGGCACTTGATCACCCGCTGTAACCAAAGGTGTCTAGAACATGATGATAGGGGGCACAGTTGATCCTAAAGCTCTGGGTTTCCCGATCGTTGGCTACTCATCTGTGGGTTTCCTTGGTGTGGCTTCGATCCCCTATACCGATGTATTTTCCTACTCGGCCCCCTTTTGGGCTTTGTCCAGGGCTTCTTGTTCTGATGCACCTTCTTCTTTTGGGATTTCCTTCTCTATGGAGGCCTCTTCCTTATCTTGAGAAAAACTTTCCTCCACCGCATGACTTAAACCCCGTTGGAGGTCCATGAGCTCCTCCACTGAGAAAGCATTGTCAAATTCATCGTGCGGGGGTGAGGAGTCAAAAATATCTTCAAGTTTGGGAGAGTCCAAACTGACATCCACCAGGGGCACATCTCGCACACCGAGACTGGCAGTTGCACTTGGTGTAGGGGTCACCTACTTCTTCTTTCTTTTTAGTGGAGTCCTAGTATCTAAAATGATGGTAGAATCTACCTCGGTGAAAGTCTGTCTACTAATCATTGCAGCCAACAATGGGGATCCCACTGGGTGAGCAGACGTCATTGGAGTGCCAAGGAGGATGGAGGATATTTGTGTACTTATCTATTGGCTGGCCAGCCTTTCTGACTCCATTTTTTGTTGTAGTTGTGCCATTAAAAGGGTGGGAACTTGGGGAGGCACCTTGGCTGAGGTGCCCTCCTATTATTTTCCTTTTCTTGTACTTGGTTTGATGGCAGTAGAAGATGAAGAAGGTCTAGTACCGGAAGGAAGAAGGAGTGGCCTTTCTAACTTGGTTTATTTTGGGTGCTCTTGGGACACACCTGAGAAAAATATTAGTGACTTGCTTCCATAATAGGGTGACATGCCCCTTTAATTGTTAAGTCTTCAGGGGTGGCCTAGTCCACTGGAGGGAGATCTAATTTGTCCAGTCCTTGTCCCTTGTATGCTGGGTCTTCCAGCAGCTTGTCATCTGAAAATCCCTTTGGAAAAGTCTGAAGGTCGAGTGTCTTCATGAGAACTTTGCTCATCCATGAATGTTGTCAGGTCTGGAGGTCAAAACTATCTTAGCAGTCCACCCTAAAATCTTCAATATCTTATTCATGTGGTGGGGATGCCCGCAAAAGCGCTGTGACAATCTTGCCTAGAGGATCATAGTTTTTCTTGGAGTGGTGGAATTCCACCAGTCCCAGGCTTTTCAATTCATTATCTTCCTCCCTTTCCGTGGTGAGGGTGCATGTATAATTCTCACATGAAAATGGGAATGGGACATTGATGACCTTCTTCAATGTGAACAAGGCATGCATATCCATCATCTGCCGGCAGAACTCTAAAAGAATAATTCTATCCTCGCAATACCAGGAAAGAAGATGGGGCTTCCCGAAGAAGTCAGTCACCCGAATGTAGGTGTGGTGTTGGAACTAAATAAAATAGCGACCATAGGTCCTGACCAAGTTCATCAGCACCTACGACAGTTGGTACCCAAAATCTTGAGTAAGTGTTAGGATGTTGTGGTAAATGAAAGCATCATTTACTCGACAGAAGTTTGGGAAGCTGAGTTCCCACTATATTTGGGGATAATGATCCCATGGTGTTACTTGACCTAGCTCATTTCCAAGTTCACCAACTATTCCCAATCCTAGAAAAGTTGGTCTCTATTGGGAAAGTGCCCATAGCATGTATGATGTCATGTAAAACTTTGAATTCTAGACGATGCCCTTTAGTTGTGTGTCCACATGATTGGCTATGATAGCCACCCTATTGAAGGTCTAATTGTGAGTGGTGATTTAGTATAGAAAGTAGTACATCCATGCTAAGAAATCATTGGCATGGGGCAATCTGAAGATCCTACACAAAAATACAATTCCCGCCTGGAAGGGCTCTTTGAACTCCCTGTGGGGAATCTTGATCTTCATCCTCCTACAATCCCTCTTTGGGGACTTTAGCCAGTGGCTATTAAGATATTTATGATAGATAAGGGCAGCATCCTCGAACTCCTACAATGTCTAGACCTGATTCTAGATAATGGATCCTTTGAACTATGGGATCCCCAGCCCTGAGGCAAAAGTGGTTGCATCCAGGGTGACAATTGATGCTGGATACTGTAATGGCCAAGGATCTGAAAGCATAATAGTTTGAGTGGGTGCATTGTACAAAGTTTCTAGTTGGAGTATTAACTCTGGTGATTACACCGAACAAGGAAAGTTTTCCGCCTTAATGATGCTAGAGGTGGCAAGCTGAGTGGCTAAATTGTCTCTGGTGGCCTTCAACCTATAAATGGCTTGGATCAAGTCCTGCATTTCAGCCCAAAGTCTGGGCTCCGTGTCTGTTATTTCATGAACTTTGGAATCCACCTTGGATCCCATGAGAATACCCTCCTTTGGATATTTGGAGGTTAAGGGAAGCTTTGCTAACAACTTTTTGGCCTTGTTTTTGGTAGCCACTTGGGTGGAAGTGGTAGGTAGCTCTGGGCTATTAGGAAGGGTGATTACTTTAGACATCTTGATCAACTTATCTGCAACCTGCAAGATCGGAGGACCGTTAGAACATGGTATATATAAAAGAATATTAGGAACTTCGGGGAATTTGTTACCACCTTGCATTTGTCTAATAAATGTTAGCATACATTAAAAATCCTCGAATACTTTCAATAGACATGAATAGGACTCTGGGGGATCGAACTAAATGACAAGGGTAAATGCAGGACAAGGGATTGCTTGGTACCCAGAGTTTGGATAAACTAGCCATTGCCGTGCCGACGTGACCAGAGGGGAACCGTACTTGGCTGATGTGGGTTGGCACATGGTCACGTGACAGGTGACATCAATGCATTAATGGTGATAAGTGGGCTAACATGGGGTAAATTTAATGCCATATGGGACATGGTTTGAATGCCCACTCATGGGGAATTAATCCCACCATTAAGGAGGTGAGACCAAGGAGAGAGAAAGATGCCATGACTCGAACCAGTGAGGTGCCGAGTTTGAACTGTGGTGACTCCAGCTTGACAAGATTAGTATGGTGAGTGATAATACATGACAGAGCATGATGAAATCATCAGTTTTAGAGGGATATACACAAGATATCTATATGAATTCACAAAGGGCCAAAGGTTGAAACATATATACATTAAAATATACAGCATTTACAAGACTTTTACAGATTTACACAACATTTACAAATGTACATGAGCTACCCTAAGACAATACACAATGTATACATTAATTTACAATTGTGTAGAGGGTATACAACCCTCTGGCAGAGCCAACCCACCAATAGGAAGCAAACCAAAAACACAAAACAAAGAAGGAAAACTAGCAAAATGAATGAAACAAAACCAAAAACAAAAGGAAATAACAAGAAAAAAAAGAAACAATAAGAAACTAGAGGGAAAGCCAAGGACATACCCTAAAATCTAAAGAAAATTAGGGGAGAGGCACACCAAGAGAACTCTTGCAACAAGTCCTACCCTTGAACGATCACAAATAGACACCTCAAATCAACTGGTAATCAACCACTAAGCACAGAATAACTCGCAGCCTAATCGCAGTTTAATCAGCTAAGAATCACTCTGAATGCTCTAAGTGTTTTTAATCACGGTAACAGTGAAAGTGACAGGTAATTTGCATTTATACTCTTAGGGAAAAACAAGTTAGCTTCTTCTCCGCAAACTTCAGACTAGGCAAACCTCCAAACTGAGGGCCCAGGGATTCTATGCAACCATACCTTCTCATGAGAAGAAGACATCGTGGTGGAGAATCCAGGAGTCTGGAATCTGGCTCTGGAAAGAAAAAAAAACTCTGGGACTGGGTCCCAGAGGCATGAAAGACAAAATAGAGAGGAGCAAACCTTAGGGGAGGGAAAGCCCAGAGAAAAAAACAAAGCAAACAAAGAAAATAAGGCAAGAGCCAAAGCAAAAAGAAGGGACCCAACATTTTGCACACAAAATGTAGGGACAGGTATGTAGGGCATAAAAAATGGTGACTATCTAGGATGAATGCCTTAGCGTATTTGATAACTATTGAATCTTTGGTTAGCAAAACTGGAATCAACCGTTACTTGGAGTATCCTGCTTGCAAGGTGCGAAGCATCTGTGAAAATCTGGCTCATACATGATTCGATCCTTAGTCTTTCGTCAGTTGTGAAGTGTGTTCTTTGAAAGAAAATCAAGTTGATGACCTCTGGGAGAAGCAAAGAAGAGGCACTAAATATATCATACCAAAGTCATCAAATCTTCTTGTTTCCCCCGGATACTGAAATTACTCCATTCTCTAGTCTTTCCTTTTCATTTTATTCTTTTCTGGATGGGAAGGTGGTACTCCTTTCACAGTTAAGCTTAAGCTTAGCTAATTTTAATGATGGTACTTCTTTCACACTTCCATCCACTTCAATTTTCTAAATAGGGAAGAAAATTTTGGATCCAGAGAGAATTTGAATGGTTTTTAGACTTGGGCTAACAAACTAGGGCGACCAATCTACTCTTGGTGTGTCCGATTACTTGTTCCTTTTTATTTTGATTTAACTGATTTCCAGACTTCCAGGGATGAATCTGATGAAGATTAACCATAGCTTATTACCAAAATTACAAAATAACTCTGGAGCGTAGACCAATTCTACCATGCTAACAACAGATTCTGAGTTCACCAAAAATATGAAAGGTACCACCCCGGAGACTAGATGTTATGCGAACCATACCAGTCTACAAAAAGGGTGAGCAAAACACTCAGGACCCAGAAAAGAAAGAACAAAGCTGAAAAAAAAAGAAAAATAAAAGGGGCGGTCCCAGAGGAAAACCAACAAAACTATTTACAAGACAAGGCACTTTACAAGATAAGGCACTCTAAACAGAGTGTCGGGAAGGAAATATTTACAAGCGAGAAATTTAGATATAGTACAATTCTGGACAAACTTACCTCATTCAAAATAATGCTTGAGAAACTAACCATTGATGGGAAATGGAATGAATTCTCTAGTTGTGGTACTAAGGAGATAGGTATTTACTCCTCAGACTTCTGAGATCAAGTATGGTCTGAGCTAGAGCCGTTGGAATTTGGTGTGTTTTCCTTTCTTTTCTCGGGCCTTGTCCCACAAAAGAACCAAGTGCAAAATCTGAAAGGCCTTATACTGGGCTCTTCAATCAAACCATCATTTTACTACTGCTTGGTGATGTGCAAAATATTCAAGGGCCATGTCTCTTTGCTCTTCCATTCGCACCAGATTTAAGAGTTGAACCTCCACAATATTGTCCTAGTTGCTGAATTCCTACATAAATTGTAAAACTGGGATCTGCAAGTTAATGGGGAAGACTGGGTTCTGGCCGGAGACTAGATGGAATGGGGATATCCCTAAGGCTTCCTTAATTTGAATGCAATCTGCCCAGAGGGTGAATCTCAGCTTTTGGTGCTATTCCTAGGGATTCTGATCTAACAGGTGTTTGATCACTTCAAGCAAATTTTTGTTGGTCAATTCAACAACACCGTTACCCTGGGGGTAATAGTTGTTGAAAAACTTCACAGGGATCTTCCAATCATAGGTCCATTCAAGTAATTGTGCTAAAGAAAATTCCAGACCATTGTCACATACTATAGCAAAGGGCATTCTGAATCTTGTGATGATGTTTTCTTCCAGGAATTTTATGACTACATCTGTCGTGTTACTTTTACAAGATATTACTTCAGACCACTGGGTGCAGTAGTTGGTAGCAGTTAGAATGTATCGGTAGCTGGTAGATGAGTTGGGGTTGATTTCCCTGATAAATTCAAATGCCTATTGGGAAAAAGGTCTAGCTTCGAAGACCGGCTGTAAATGCATAGCTGGGTTCTGCTCACAATGTGCGACGATCTGGCAAGTATGGCACTTTGTAACGTGAGTGTAGACATCCTTAAAGATATAGGGCCAATAATATTTGGCCTAGAAGATCTGATGGGTAGCGGGGTTAGCTGAGCCATGCCCAGTTCCAAACTACCCATGGAATTCTTTGATTATCCTCGTAGCTTGAACCCTATCGATGCATAGGAGGTACAGTCCCTCATAGTTCCTGTGAAAAAGCATGGCATTTTTTATCATGAAGTGTACACTTTTCAACCGCAGGGTGCGACATTTGTTTAGAGGCAATCCCTCTGGGCATCTGTTATTCAACAGTAAGTACACCAAGTTTGTGTACTATGGATCCTGAGTGATGGACTCCACTGTATATGTCTAACATTTGACGTGGGGAGTCTCTTCTACCATCACTCTATATAGTCCCTAGCCTCGAACTATCTTCATGGGTTGTATTTCTAGATCATATTCTTGGAGGATGGCCATCCATTTCCCCCATCTTTCACCCAACTCACTCTGCATCAGCAAAGATTTTATTGCCTGGTCTGGGATGATAGCATGCACTTTGCTCCGGAGAATATAATGCCGAAATTTCTTCATGGTGTGAACGAGAGAAAAGGCCTATTTTTCCAAAGGAAAATACGAGACTTCAACATTCTTAAAGGGGGATCTCATGAAAGCTATTGGTCATTCTTCCCCTTTGACCTTTTGGGTCAAAACTACTACAGTAGAGTGCGACGAAACAAAGGAATAAATGTAAAAGGGGAGGGAATAGTCTAGACTAGCCAGAACTGGTGCCTTTGTTATCATTTTTTTAATCTAGGCAAATGCCCACTTTGCTTCTAGACTCCACTCAATTTTAGTATCTTTCTTCATCATCTTGTTGAGTGGCTTTACAATCTCAGCGAATCCAGTGATGAACCGCCAGACAAAGTTGATCTTTCCAAAGAAAGACCTCATTTCCTTCTTGCTGCTGGGCATTTGTAGGTTTAGGAGTGCTTCAACTATCTCAGGGTCAATGGATATACCATTCTCAGAGACAATATGCCTAAGCAATTTCCCTTCAGTGACCCCAAATATGCATTTCTTAGGGTTGAGGGATATTCCATACCGATGACATCTCTCACAAATTTGGGCGGGGTGGGCAGAATGATCATGCCTATCCCAAGAAAAGACAGTCAAATCATCCATGTAGATGATCATACACCAGTTCACAAGGCCCTAGAATGCAATGTCCATAGCCTTTTGAAATTTGGCCCCTGTGTTGATCAGGCCAAAGGGCATCCTTCGGTAGGCAAATGTTCCCCACTTAGTGGTAAACACCATTTTGTCTCTATCCTCATACTTAACCATGACTTGGTTATACTTAGAGTACCCATCCAAGAAAGAAATCATTTGTGATCCATTCATGATTTGAAATACCTCATCCAACGAGGGGAGAGGATGATTATCTTTCTTGGAGGCCTTTTTCAAATTTTGAAAATCCACACAAAGGTGGATCTCGCCACTTTTCTTCCTCATAGGGACAAGGTTGGCAACCCATGTACTATGCCAAATTGGAAAGATTATTCAGGTTGACAATATTTTTTGAACCTCGTGATAAATCAGAGGCTCGATCAGTGGGTTGACTGGTCATTGATTTTTCCAAAAAGGCTTAGCATCAGGTTTGAGTGGGATAGTATGAGTCATAATGGATGTATCATATGTTTTCAAATCCTCATACCCCACACGATTACATCAATGTACTCTTGGAGAACCACAAGACTCTTTTCCTTTTCCTTAGGGGAGAAGGAGCTGCCAATGTGTATCATTTTCTCTTCACTGGGCTAGCCGATGTTCACTTTCTCAAATTTTCCTCCGTCAGAGGAGGATGATATCTTTTCCCAGCCCCAAGGGTCTGAGTCAAATATTTGTTCAAGTGTGACCATACCCTTAGGGATGGTGTTGGTTGGTAGGTCCATGATCTCATCATCTTTGTCACCCTGTTCAGTATTATCATGATCTCTTTCTTCCACTATCTGATCTTCAAAGACACCAACATTGGCCATGAAGGCCAAGATATGCTGATCGTCCTCGAAGACCTAAAAATGGGTGACATTGTCTG
This sequence comes from Thuja plicata, assembly GCA_018584345.1. NCBI lineage: Eukaryota > Viridiplantae > Streptophyta > Pinopsida > Cupressales > Cupressaceae > Thuja > Thuja plicata. Next base: position 5,877,330 of record MU225682.1, on the reverse strand, counting down.
GAATGGATAGGGTGGGGATCATCTCAATAGAGAATCTCCAAAGTCATGAGCCAGCCATTGGCTCAAGCGTGCTGGCAGAAACATCAAGGGCATCTAGGACATAGTTCCATTTCTAGGGAATAAGATCAATTTTGAAGGCATCAAAATCTTCAATAAGGCTCCATGCCCGATTTTGGTATGTAGCTAGCATTTTATCATGATAGGTGTATTGAATCTAGACTTGTTTAACAATCAACTCTGAATTACCCAGGGCCCGGAGGTGAGTGATTCCTTTCCTTAGTGCAAATAGGAGTCTGAGGACCAAAGCCTCATACTCTATGACGTTATTCATGTAGTTGAAATGCAGCCTGTAGGACACGAGGAAGGATTTCCCTTATGGGTTGATCAACTCCACTTTGGCCCCAAAAACTTGTTTGGATAGGGACCCGTCAAACTTAAGGGTCCACAAGTCATCGTTTGTTGTCTTAGGCTAGGAAGACAAAGCGGTCTTTGGATTATTTTTTGGAAGGGTGGGAGGAGTTTCCTCTGGTGCTGATGGCACACGAGTGAGTTTTTCCTCTAGATAGATTTATGGTTGGGATCCTTGGACACATGACACTAAAAAGGCATTTCCAGCAGAAGTACTGGGTCTCAAGGAATCAGCTATGTGTTCTTCCTCCCGGAGGTTGTTGATGTGTCGGGTAGCCACGGTAAGGAAAGAATCACACTAGCTCTGAATGTTTCTGGTAATGCACTCAGAACCAAGTGCTAGAAAAGAGTGTAGTGGGGGTCACTGTGGTACCCTGAGAGTTAACCTCAACCCTCAATTTTTCTTCTAGATCCTGGATTCTCTGCAGAACTATGGGGTCCTCCCCAGGGGTGAAATCAAATGTTAAGATCTCAAGGGGTTGGTACACCCCGGGGGAAGTCTCAGAGAAGAGGACCTCATTCACCCTCCTGACTTTGATGAGGGCCTATTTCATTTGGGGCTCACTTTCAACCTGAATCTGGTTAGATTCTCCTTCCCAGGGGAGCCAAAAGTGAGAAAAGTCAATCAAGAAATACCCATTTAGGGACTTGGATCAATTGCAACTTAGTAACATCCCATAAGTCTCTAGGATGTCCACCACTTGGATGTTGATTGTGCTGGCTATCCTGGGGTCCTGGATGAGTTGAATCTAGATGTTCTTCAATTCACCTACCATTTTTATAGTAGTTTTATCCAGCTAGATTACTGCACCATTAGACAGGGTAGGGCAAAATCTGAGTTTTTGGCATATGGATAAAGGCATGATGTTGCCTGAAGCCCTAGAATCTACCAGGAAATTGTGTATATTATTCCCTTGTATGTTCAAGCCTCGTAGGAAGGGAGGATCCTTAGTGTTACTCTGGAAGATAGCCTCTTTGGCATCCTCAAAAGAGACAGTCTTGGGTGGGTGACTAATGGCTTCTGGGTTTCCCAAGAGCTTTAGAAGAGACTTCTTCTACTCAGGACAATTTAGCAAAACCTCCATCAAAGTCATGGAGCTGGTGGTTTGTTCTAATACCTTCGTGATGTCAAACCTTCCTCCTGGGAATTGGTGGCTTCCCTTGGCCAGGTCCTTAGCTTGGTTAGAGCCAGGGACTTTTGGAGGGACAAACCGACCAGTCACATTTTCCCAGGGAGGAGTGTCTTTGGGAGGTGTGGGCATGTAAACTAGTCCTTTACCAGCCTAACTCTGAGTGTTGTAGGGAGTCTGTGGGTTGGTGAAGGCATTGGCCTCAAAGGCTGGAATAGATTCATCAAAGAACCCATGTAGTTTAGGTTCTTCCTCATCTTCTCTGCTTATTCTAAAGAAGATGGTTTCACAGGTGAATGCACCATGAGTGGGCTCTTGTATAGGAGGCTCTAGGGGAGTAGGATCAGAAGCTTGTTGTCTGTCTAGCTGGGAAATCATGATGACCTTCTCCAGCATGGCACAATTTACCTCATTATGAGAGCTTGTGTCATGCAATCTACACTAGTTGGTCATGGGTTGGAAGTCTCTGATAGGCATGAAATGATAAGGTCCATCGTTACCCTGATTGATTTTTTAGTTTGGAGGACTTGGTACTAGCATTGTTGTTCCATTACTGTTGATTGGGCCGAGGCCCGTTGTTGAAATTTCTTCCTCTGGAATTGTTATTTCATTGGCTAGAGAAAAATTTCCCTCTCTGGGAATTGGTGTTGTGGGGTGCAAATGACCCCACCTTCAGTTGACCCATGTCCACAGTTAGCATAGACAACATTTGCCGGAGGGATTCAACCTCGGTGGTCAATTGGGTATTCATGTCACAGTGTGATAGTTGTTGTTGTTGGTTTCCTGGGAAAGTGGAAACATTCGCCAGAGTTGAGGGCAAAAATCCTCTAGCTATGAATGACTAAAAGAAAGGCACTCTGAGCGGTTGTGTCTGTGGTTGTTGTATTTGCTACGACTGGTTCTAGGGAAAAGATTCTAGACCTGACATTGTCTAGACTTGAGATGGATATACATACTAGGCTTTCTAGTCTATCGACGGTGGTGGGGCATTCATGGCCATCGCAGGGGCACCCATTTCCTGATTGGGGTTATATCCCCCAACATACAAAGTTCCACTGGGTATCATGTTAAATGGCATGCTCTGCCCAATCCCGCCTGGGGATTTGTTAAGACCACGTGACAATTCCAAGGCTAGGTTGTAAAACTTTGCCAAAGTGTCCTGGTCACTGGGGGTGGTAGTTCTCTAGAGGAGAGTGGTAATGAAGGGGTCCATCACATTGAGATAGGTCAGGATAGTTACATCCATGGATGGGATGAAGGGACCTGTGCACCACTTCAAGGCACACTGGAACTGGTGATTGAATGCTGCAAGGGGCTCATTCGATTCCTTCCTGATAGAAATGAACTAGTTGTGGGACTAAAATGGGTCCATGTGTATGAATAAGGCAACCAAGAAGGTGTCCTCCATGTCTTGCTAACTATTGATGGAGTTGGAGGGAAGGTTAAGGTAATAGTTTAGTTTTTTCTGTCCCTAGGATAGAGGGAACATCTGGGTCACAACGTCTTGATGTTAGATCTTGTGTCAGTTCATGGAATCTTTGTGTTCTTGTAGGTGTTCTTCTATGGTTCAAGAGCCTAAGTGATCATATCAGGGATAAATGTTTTCTGGGTTTGATGGTATATCTTTTGCTACACTCGAAAAGGTTCCCATTAGGGACTCTGTATTTCCAAAATACGCAGCCATCAGGGGTGTCAGATTTTGACTAGGTTGGATGTTTATTCCTGGGGTTTTCTAGGGGACTTGGGTATTCTAGGATGTACTAGATCCCTAGACAATGGTGGCTATCTTGGATTTTGGGGTTTATTTCTTCCGAGTGGGGGGCTTGAGTTTGAGAAACTTTCTGAGATTGGGAGTTGATCTAAGGACTCTTTCAAATCTTACTGGTGAAAATGATCCGATCCCACTAAAGGCTTGAATCCTAAAACTATGGCTTGGGGAACCCTCAAGTGGTGTAAAATCTAAATCCTCAGAGGGGGACAAGTTCATGCCATCCTTCTATCGCCAGTTTTTTTTAATGGGTCTTTGTGACTGGGTCCGCCAACAGATGTAAGTTGTCACCAGGTACCGGGGTACCAGCCAACTTCACTTGTAAAGGTTGTCTAGGGAAATGAGATTCTGTAGGCCTTTAAGAACATGAGAGTTGGGTCTCGATAGTGTGGGAGCTTAGTTGGGAATGTGACTATTTTGTTTGGGGGGGATAACTGGTTATCTTGGCTCATCTTCCCCAAGGATTTAGGTAAGTGGGGCTTCCTGCAAGCATTCATTAACTTAACCAAATAAAATTCAACATATATTGCAGATTTAGGAATATTTCATCTACCTATGGTCATGCCAAACATTCAAAACATCAACCAAGCTCTAACATGCTACACTAAATATTGAAGAAATATGGAACCATCAGTTCATATTCAATCAATAGCAGAGGAAAAGGTCATTAATCTACTTAAAATATCAGAGCAAGGGGCATAAATAACATGCAACATAAAATACCATTAACTCAGAGATCAAAATGCTAACAAATTTATTGATAGAATCCTTCCTTCTTCATTAACAAGTTTCCAGTAAGCACTGGTGCATACAACAATGGTGGCTCCAAGGGAGCATTTAACTACTGAAACTTCTAAAACTAAGGAGCATTGAGCTCTACAACTAAGAACTAAGAAAACCAAAATGCTATTAGCTATGGACTGTAAAATCATTAATTTCATTGACCCTTGGAATGAGGTCAAACTTACTATTTATACAAAAGCTTTGACCTAAAAGTAAACTAACTTATTTTGCACTTAACAATATAATATTATTTTCGGTGGCTGGTACTACCTATGCCACACTACAAAAGACCTCGAGATGGAAAAGGTTTGACATGTCAGAAGAATAAGACAAGAAAAGAGGAGTGGAAGAATCAGCCTTGAGAAGGGAGCTGAGAGGAGAAAAGAAGAAATCTGATCCTCTGGGGATCGAGGCTACATGCCTCATAAATGGGAGAGTGGCTCACTTTCTTCGATGTGTCAGGTGTTATGTTGGAGCGGCACCTTGGGAAGAACATTTGTTAGAACCCTCTTGTCGAGCCAATGTGCCTTATTGTAGTTACCTACTTTCTGACACCTTTATTAACCTTTTGATAGTGACCGGTCAACCTTGGGAACTAGGACACATGTCACTTAAAGGATAAAAAATTGTGGGATCCAGAACTCCAGGATCCGGAAGCTTACGCCTCAAAGAATAAAGAATACAACCAATACATGGTTGGTGAGGTTCTCCAGACTCTGAAGAACTTTATTGTTCCTTAAAATTTTTTCCAAGCCTCCAAAACTTGGCCTATGCTTTCTTCATCTACGTCTTTGATACTGTCCCACCAACTATGAACAACCTCTAATGCTTCCTCAACATCTCTGATCACATTTCAGAATTCATCCACCATCTTGATGGTGTCATGCGAAAAGATCATTGTCTTGGATAATCTAGATATCCTGCCCTGGTCAAAATCTCCAACAGGTAGATACAGGGACTCCATCTGTTCATCAAACTTGCTAAGGACATAGTCCTCTAGGGTACATGTTCCAGTGGTGAAGGGATCAACTTGCAATTCTCCAGCCATGAATGCTTGAAAAAAGCCCAAGGGGTATTGGGTCATTGTCACTTTCTCTTTCAAGGCCTTTACCAGTTCCTTACATACCTCAATCTTGAGGACAAGTCTGGAGTACTGGGCCTAGAGGGAATCATATGATTAGTCTCCCAAAATCCCTGCCTCTGTGGCAGTTTCTTCTTTTATGTTGCAAATTTCTTCTAGCCCAGCCTTCCACTTTTCATACTTTTCTAAATCTTGCTCCCATATAATAGCGGGGCCATTTGCCTGGCTGAGAAGAGTTTCAAACCAATAAAGGTCTAAGAGGGATGCCACTAGAAATTGTCTCATGGTGGCTACTTACTCAGCGGCCCACCCATCTACAGCTCGTGCCTTCTTATTCATGATTCGTAGAGATTCCACGTTGCCCTACGCAAGAGGAAATCTATAGGAAGGGGTTCTAGGGTGGACCACAGCCAAAGGCTATGTACATTCTACCAGAAGTGTGAGGAGATTGGCATTAGTCTCCCTTTCCTCCTTTAGCTTCTGGCCCTACTTGATGTATTTGGCCTCTACTTCTTTTGTGGCCTCCCTTAGCAAGTCCAATTCACCTTGCTTGTCTCTCCTCCCTAGTGCCACTTCTGTTATGTTATAGTATTCAGGCCTTATGGCTGCCACATCCACATATGGTGGGGGTGTTGTGATAGTCACAACAATGTTGCCTATTGGACCAGTCCAGAGAGTATGGACTGTCTATGCTTTCTTGGGCTTTTGGGCCTTTGCTTTTTTGGCCATCATTTTAGCCAATGAGAGTGGAGCGCCTGATGCTACTGTCATGACCTTTCTTTTCTTTGATTCTATCAGCCATTGGGGTAGCTAGGGAAGCTTTGCTATTATGACCTGTTCATCAGGGTTCCCTTCATAATTTGGCAGTGTGTTCCCAGAATGTACATTATCTTCGGGCTCTTTCTCTTTCTCTTGCACTTTTTCCTTTTTCATATTCTTCAGAACCTTCAGTATTCCCCGCCATGCTGGCATCCTCTATTGTGATATCCAAAACCTTTTCTTGGGTCTCAATGTTGCTTGTATCTTTTGGGACTTCCTCATCCCTCCTAGCGTTAGCTAATCCTGCGTTTTCATTGTCTAGGACTTCCTGGTCAATCTGTTGCTGCTATTCCTAGGCTTCATCAGCCTCCTCTACTGGAACATTATCCTCTAGCAGAACATCCTCTGGGGGTGGGTGAGGTCTCTGGATAAATTTTAACAATGCAGCTACCATTATTACCTCACCAAATGTGCTCTAGGGAACTTGATCACCTGGAGTAACCAAAGGTGTGTGGAACACGATGAAAGGGGGTATGGTTGATCTTGAAGGTCTAGGTTTCCCGATCATTGGCTGCTCATCTGTGGATTTCCTTGATGCGTCTTCAGTCCCTAGACCGGTGTCTTTTCCTACTCAGCCCCCTTTTGTGCTTCCTCCCAGGCTTCTTGTTCTGATGCACCTTCTTCTTCCAGGATTTCCTTCTCTATGGGGCCTCTTCCTTATCTTGAGTGGAGATTTCCTCAACCACATGACTTATACCCTGTTAGAGGTCCATGAGCTCCTCGGTTGAGAAAGTGTTGCCAAAGTTATCATGTGGGGGTGAGGAGTCCAAACAAACATCTACCGGGGGCACATCCGACACATCAGGACTTGCGGCTGTGCTTGGTGTAGGGGTCACATTCTTCTTCTTCTTCTTCTTTCTTGTCAGTGGAGCCCCAGTCTCTAAAATGCTGGTAGAGTCCGCTTCAGTGAAATTCTGTCTACTCATAATTGCAGCCAACGATGGGGATCCTGCTAGGTGAGAAGATGCCATTAGAGTTACAAGGAGGCTGGAGGATATCTGTGTACTTATATGTTGGCTGGCCAGCCTTGCCGACTCCATTTATTGTTGTAGTTTTTCCATTAAAAGGGTGGGAACTTGTGGAGGCATCTTGGCTGGGTGCCCTCCTTTTCTTTTCCTTTGGTCATACTTGGTTGTGTGGCGATAGAAGATGAAGAAGGTCCAGCGCTGGCAGAAGGAGTGGCCTTTCTGACCATTGGTTTCTTTCGGGTTCTCTTGGGACACACTTGGGAAAAATATTGGTGACTTGCTTCCATAATAGGGTGACATACCCCTTCAATTGTTAAGTCTTTAGGGGTGGCCCAGTCCATCGAAGGGAGATCTAATTTGTCTAGTCCTTGTCCCTTGTATGCTGGGTCTTCCAGCGGACCGTCATCTAAAAATCCCTTCGAAAAAGTCTGAAGGTTGAGTGTCTTCATGAGCCCTTTGCTCATCTGTGAATGCTGTCGGGCCTAGAGTTCAAAAATATCTTTGTAGTTTGCCCATAAATCTTCAATATCTTCTTCATGTGGAGGGGATGCCCGGGGAAGCGCTATGACAATATTTCCTAGAGGATCATAGTTTTTCTTGGCATGGTGGAAGTCCACCAGTCCCAGGCTTTTCAATTCATTATCTGCCTCCCTTTTCACGGTGAGGCTACATGTATAATTCCCGCATGAAAATGGGAATGGGACAATGATGACCTTCTTCAATGTGAAGAAGGTGTGCAGATCCATCATCTACCGGTAGAACTCTAAAAGAATAATTCTATCCCTGCAATACTAGGGAAGAAGATGGGGCTTCCCAGAGAAGCCGGTCACTCGAATGTAGGTGTGGTGTTGGAACTGAATAAAATAGCAGCCATAGGTGTTGACCAAGTTCATCACCGCCTACAATAGTCGGTGCCTAGAATCTTGAGTAAGTGTTAGGATGTTGTGGTAAATGAAAGCATCATTTACCTGGCAGAAGTTTGGGAAGCTGAGTTCCCACTGTATTTGGGCATAACAATCCCATGGTGTTACTTGACCTGGCCCATTTCCAAGTTCACCAACTGTTCCCAATCCTGGAAAATCCGGTCTCTATTGGGAAAGTACCCATAGCACATATGATGTCATGTAAAACTTGGAATTCTGGACGACGCCCTTCAGATGCGTGTCCACATGATTGGCTATGTTAGCCGCCCAGTTGAAGGTCTGACTGCGAGTGGTGATATAGTACATAAAGTAGTACATCCATGCTGAGAAATCTCAGGCATGGGGCAATCCAAAGATCCTACACAAAAATACAATGCCCACCTGAATGGGCTATTTGAAATCCCTGCGAGGAATTTCAATCTTCATCCTCCTACAATCCCTCATTGGGGACTTTAGCCAGTGGCTCTTAAGATATTGCTGGGAGATAAGGGCATCATCCTCAAACTCCTGTAATGTCTGGACCCAATTTTGGATAATGGATCCTTTGAACTGTGGGATCCCCATCCTTAAGGTGAAAGTGGCTGCGTCTTGGGTGACAATTGTTGCTAGATACTATAATGGATGGGGATTTGGAAGTAGAATGATCCGAGTGGGTGCATTGTACAAAGTTACCAGTTGGAGTATTAACTCTGGTGATTGCACTAAACAAGGAAATTTTGCCGCCTTAATGATGCCAAAGGTGGCAAGCTAAGTGGCCAAATTATCTCTAGTGGCCTTTAACCTTTAAATGACTTGGATCAAGACCTGCATTTTAGCCCGAAGTGTGGGCTCCGTGTCTATTATTTCTTGAACTTTGGAATCCACCTTGGATCCCATGAGAACACCTTCCTTTGGATATTTGGAGGTCAAGGGCAGCTTTGCTAACTAATTTTTGGCCTTGGTTCTGGTAGCCGCCTGGGTGGAAGTGGTAGGTAGCTTCAGGCTATCAAAAGGGTGATTACTTCAGACATCTTGCTCAACTTATCCACAACCTGCAAGACCGGAGGACTGTTAGAACATAGTATATTTAAAATAATATTAGGAAATCTGGGGAATTTGTCACCACCCTGCATTTGTCCAATAAATGTTAGCATACATAAAAAATCCTAGAATAATTGCAATAGACGTGAATAGGACTCCAGGGGATCAAACCAAATAACATGAAGAAATGTAGGACAAGGGATTGCTTGGGACCTAGAGTCTAGATAAACTAGCTATTGCCATGCTGATGTGACCAGAGGGGAATCATACTTGGCTGACATGGCTTGGCACGTGGTCACATGACAGGAAAAATCAAGGCATTAATGGTGACAAGTGGGATGACACGGGGTAAATTGAATGCCAGATGGGACATGGTTTGAATGGCCACTTGTGGGGAATTAATCTACCATTAAGGAGGTGAGACTGAGGAGAGAGAAAGATACCATGACTCAAACCAGCAAGGTGCCAAGTTTGAACCATGGTGACTCCATCTCAAAGATCTTGGCATGGTGAGTGATAAAACATGATAGAGCATGATAAACTCATTAGTTTTAGAGGGATATACACAAGATATCTATACAAATTCATAGAGGTTTGAAGGCCAAAATATTTATACATTAAAATATGTAGCATTGACAAGCCTTTTACAAATTTACACAACATTTACATAAGTACATGAGCTACCCTAAGACAATACATAATGTATACATTAATTTGCAACTATGCAAAGGGTGGACAACCCTCTAGCAGAACCAACCCACCAATGAGAGGCAAACCAAAAACACAAAAAATAGAAGGAAACCAAGCAAAATGAATGAAATAAAAATAAAAACAAAAGGAAACAACAAGAAAAATAAAAAACAACAAGAAACTAGAGGGCAAGCCGAGAAAATACCTATAAATCTAAAGAACAACAGGGGAGAGGCACACTAGGAGCACTCTTGCAACAATTCCTACCCTCGAACGATCATGAACAGACACCTTGAATCAACTGGTAATCAACCACTAAGCACAGAACAACTCGTAGCCTAATCATAGTTTAATCACCTAAGAATAGCTCTGAATGCTCTAAGTGTTTTTAATCACGGTAACTATAAAAGTGATAGGTAATTTCCATTATAATCTTAGGGTAAAAAAAGTTACCTTCTTCTCTGCAAAATTTAGACTAGGCAAACCTCCAGACTCAGGGCCCAGGGATTCCATGCAACCATACCTTCTTGTGAGAAGAAGACATCGTGGTAGAGAATCTCAGAGTCCAGAATCTAGCTTTGGAAAGAACAACAGACTCTGGGACCGGGTCCTGAAGGCATGAAATAAAAAATAGAGAGGAAGCAAACCTCATGGGAGGGAAAGCTCAAAGAAGAAAGCAAAGAAAACAAAGAAAACAAAGCAAGAGCCAAAGCAAAAAGAGGGGACCCAACATTTTTCACACAAAATGTAGGGACAGGTATGTAGGGCATAATAGTACCTCTGGGGAAGAGGGACAAGTAGTGTGAACTAGACCAACTGAAAGAGGCTATCCGGGCAATTGAGGCCCGCTATGATAAACAAGCCTAGAGGCTGAAGGAGGAAAAGGAAAAGAGTACAAATCTCCTTGGGCTTCTAACAGAGCTAGCACAGTCGTTGGCTACAATTCATCTAGAAGGTTGTACATCCAGAACATTGCTTCCACAGGGTGATGTTGATGTGCTGATAAATATGAAAAATAAAGCACAAGCAGTAGATGACTGGGTGGCCAAGAATGTAGGAAATGTCCAACATTTCTTAGCAAAAACACTCCCAGACGTGCATACACTTGGCAACATCTTACACCATGCCAAAAATACCATTTCTGTATGGGAGGGAGAATTTGAACAGTATGAGGCATGGAGGAGCGAGCTAGGAGAGATCATGAACCTTGGAGAGGAACCCATTGTGGAGATGGGAATTTTGGGGGAGGAGTCCTTCGATTTTATCTGGGTCCAACACTTTGGAATTGATCTCAAATTAGAGATTAGCAAGTAACTGGTAGAGGCCCTGAAGGACAAAGTCCCAGGAGTAGAGTATTCTTTGAATTTGTATAAGGCTTTTGTTACAAGGGTTTCGGGTGTCAATCCCTTTAGTACAGATACATGTACTCTGATAGATTACATTATGGGGAAGATCGATGAACTAATGGAGTCACGATACCAATCCTTGGGAGATTTTGATGAAATGACGATGTCACATTTATCCTGCATGATGCTTTGAGCCCATGATGCAGCAAAGATGGTCGTAAAGTTTAAAGGAAATGCCCTAGATATGGGCGAGAAATTGGAGGCGGCCCTAACGTGCATCAAGGGAATCGATGAAGAAGGAATTCCAAAGATTTTGGAAGCTTTCAAAACATACAAGGCACAATAAAATTCTTTGGACTCTGAATATTTTCACCAGCAGGGTGCAAGTTTTGTAAATTCTTTATTCTTTGAGCGCAAGCTCCTATAATCTGAAATTCTGGGTCCAAAGTTTTGTATTCTTTCACTGTGATTCATGTTCAGGTTCCCCAGAGTCGACTGGTCATTGTCAAGCAGTTAATAAGGGGTTAGTAGGTAGGTGATCCCAATAAGGCATGTCAGACAGAGGGATGGCTCTGACAAGTGATTCTCCCCAGGCACTGCTCAAGCATTAAATACCTAGTGCATTGAAGACAGTGACTCTCATTCTACATTAATGAGGCATGTTGCCTCGAATACCAGGAATATCAGATTTCTTCTATTAATTTTTTGACACTCTTCTCTATGCCAATTCTTCTAGCTTCTCTTCTTGTCTTCTTCCTCTGTCTTGTCAAACCTTTGATCTTTTCAAGGTGATTGTAAGTGGTGTAGGTAGTACCTGCCACCAGATAATGTATTTTATATGTTGAGTGTAAAGTTAGATTAGGTTAATTTTACATCAAAAAATGTGTATAAATAAGAAGTCTGACCTCATAACAAGGGTCAACAAAATTGATGATTTTGTAGTCCGACAAGAAATAAAAAATAGCTTTTCATTCTCAGTTTTTTCAGGAGCTCAATGCTCAGTAGTTCTTAGTAGTTTAGATTCTCCCTTGGAGCCATGGATGTATACACCAGTGATGATGGAATGCTTTAAGTTAGTGAAGAAGGAAGAATAGTTTATGGCACTGATGTTGTTGTTGTCCTAATCTCTGAGTTAGTGATATCTTTTGTGCTGTATGTTTCTAATTTCCTTTTCTCTAAGGTTTTGTTTAGATTAATGATCTAATTTCCCCTTTCTATTGAATATGTATGAATTGTTGGTTTTGTATGTATTCAGTATTTAGTGTAGTTTTTACATTCGAGCATGGTTGATATTAGAAATATATTGCACAACTATAAGTAGAAGTGATAAACTCTAACTCTGGTCTATCTTTTGCAATTTATTTGACAAACTTAACGTGCTTGCAGGAAACCCCATCCCTGTTGCCAAAATCCCAGGAGAAGACAAGTAAAACCAGCTATCCCCCCAAACAAACAGTCACTTGCCCAACTTAGCTTCCCCACACCATGTAGATCCAACACTCTGGTGCTAGAAGGCCTGGAGAATTCATTCTCTAGAGAACCTTTACAGGCAAAGTTGGCTGGTACCCCGGTACCCGGTGACAACTTGTCACTGTTGGCAGAACCGGTTATGAAGTCCCATCAACAGAATCTAGTGCTAGAAGGAGGGCATGAGCTCATCCCCTTTGGAATATTTTTATTTTACACTACTTGAGGGTTCCCCAAGCCATAGTTTTAGGAACCATGCTTTTAGCAGGATAGGGTCATTTTTTCCCTTACATTTTGAAAGAATCCTTCAATCAGCCCCGAATCATAGAAAGTTTGTTGAACTCGATCCTCCTAATTAGAAGAAAAGGACCCCACAAGTGAAACAACTAGCCAACCCTATCTGGGAATTTTCCACGCACCTTAGAATACCCAAGTCCCTCAGATAATCCCAGGGACCAACGCTCAACCTAGCCAAAATCTAGCAGCCCTACTGGAAAATTACTTTGGTAACACCGGTTCCCCAATAGGGCAATTCCCTAGTGCCACCAATGATCTTTCTACGCATCTAGAGAAGAATTGTCCCAAGTATGAGCATCTAGGCTCGTGAACCATAGAAGAACATCTCTAGGCCTATAAGGATGCCATGAACTGACACTAGATACAACATCAAGATGTTGTGACCCAAATGTTCCCTCTGTCCTTAGGAAAAAGTGAGTTAAACTGGTACCTCAACTTTCTGGGCAAATCCATCAACAATTGGCAGGATATGGAAGATGCCTTCTTGGCAGCCTTCTATGTTCATGTGGACCCAATATGGTCCCACAACCAGTTTATCTCCATTAGGAAGGAACCAAGTGAACCCCTAGACACATTCAACTATCGGTTCCAACCTTCCTTGAAGTGGTGCATTGGCTCCTTCATCCCATCCATAGATGTAACCATCCAGACATACCTGATTGATATGGACCCCATTTTTTCCACTCTCCTTTGGAGAACCATTGCTGCCAATGACTGGGATACTCTGGCAAAGATTTACAATCTAGCCCTAGAGTTGTCTTGCAGTTTGAGCAAATCTCTCGACAAGATTGGACAAAGCCTACCATTCAGCATAATACCTAATGAAACTACTTATGCTAAGGGATACAACCCCAATCTAGTAATGGGTTCCCCAACAATGGCCATGGGTCCACCATCGATAGACCAATAGGCCCGATAAGTGTATCCATCACAAGCATAAATAATATCAGGTCTACAATACGTTCCCTAGACCTAGCCACAATAGATGCAACAACCTTTGGCACAACCCTCTGGAGTACCCTTCTTTTATTCATTCATGGCTGGAGGATTTCCATCCTTGACTTTAGGAGATACTTTTGCTTTCCCCAGGAACCCACCACAACAACCGACACACTATGACACAACTACCCAAGTGTCTGCTGAGGTTGAATCCCTCTGATGACTAGTGTCCTCTTTGACAATGGACATGGGATAGCTAAAGGTGGGGCCCTCCATTCCTCACAAATCCAATTCCTAGAGAGGGAATATTTTCTTTGAATAATGAAATACCAACTTCGAAGGTTAGAAATACAACAATGGGCCTCAGACCAATGAACAATAATGGAACAACAATTTAGATACTGGAGGTCCTCCTCTAAACCAAACCACCACTCAGGGTGGTGTTGGACCTAGTCATTCTACATAGCTTGCAAAATTTCACCCCCTGACCACGTGGTGTAGATTGCATGACACTGGCTCTCATTTTGAGGTGAACTGTGCCATAGTGGAGATGATCATCATGATCTCCCAGTCAGACAGACAATAGCCTATCAATCCTAATCCCCCAAAATCATCCACAGAATAGCCTCTTCACACTGCCTTCACATCTAAGACTATCTTCTTCAAGATAGATGAAGAGGAAAAAGAAGAGCCCAAATTGCAGGGGTTCTTTGATGAATCTATCCCATCCTTTGAGGCCAATGCCTTCACCACCCCGCGGACTCCCTACAACACTTGGAGTCAGGCTGGAAAAGGGCTAGATTACACACCAACACCACCCAAGAATACCCCTCCCTAGGACAACACAATTGATCGCTCCTTCCCTCTGAAAAGACTGGGTTCTAATCAAGCTAGGGATCCAGCCAAGGGAAGTCTAATCACTAAGGTGTTAGAGAAAACCACCACCTCCATGACCTTGATGGAGGTTTTGTTGAATTTTCCCGAGTAAAAGAAGTCCCTTCTAAAGCTTTTTGGAAACCTAGAAGCCATCAGTCATCCACCAAAGACCGTCACATTTGATGATGACAACTCAATTGTCTTTCAGGGAAACAAAGAGGATCCTCCTTTCCTAATAGGCTTGAACATTCAAGGGAAGAACCTATACAACTTCTTGGTAGACTTTGGTGCTTCAGGAAACATCATGCCCTTATCCATATGCCAGAAGCTCAAACTCACTCCCACTCCATCCAAAGGTGCAGTAGTCCAATTGGACAAAATTTCTATAAAAATGGTAGGTGAGCTAAAAAATGTCTAGATTCAGCTCATCAAAGACCCCCAGATATCGAGAACAATAGACATCCAAGTGGTGGACATCCTTGAGACCTATGGGAAGTTGTTAAGTCAAAATGTTTCTAAGGCCCTTAATGAGTATCTCTCCATAGACTTATCCCACTTGTGGCTCCCCTGGAAGGGGAAATAAAATCAAATTTGGGTAGAGAGTGAACCCAGGATGAAGTACACCCTCACCAAATTTGGGAGGGTAAATGAAGTCCTTTTCTCTGAATCTTCCCCTGGGGTGTACCGACACTAGAAATCCTAACATTTGATTTCCCTCTCGAGGAGGATCCCATAGTCACTTAGAGAATTCAAGACCTAGATGAGAAACTAAGGGGTGAGGTAAACTCACAAGGTAACATGGCAACTCCTACCACTCTCTTGTTCGACACTTGGTGCCGGGTATACTACTAGAAACACACTAAACTCGAGTGTGAGCCTTGCATCGCCATTGCTACCTACCACATCAAAAACCTCTGGTAGAAAGAACCTAAAGCTGGTTTACCCAGACCAGGTGATCCATCCAACGGTATGCCTAAGGTGTTGTTTGTCTAGGAATCCAAACCGAAGGATTCTCCAAAGGAAAACCTCACCCATGTAGTATCAGAGCTAAAGGAATTGCCTCCCAACCCTCCCAAAATCAATCCAAACACCACTTCGCCTTCCCAACCAAAAAAATGAGCAATGACTTGTGGATCCTGAAGTTTGATCGATCCCGATCTAAAGAAGGCTGCGAGGCTAGAGTGGAATTGATCAACCCACAGGGAAGTCCTTCCTCACATCTTACAGATTGTAGTTTAACTACACCAATAATATCATGGAATATGAGGCCTTGGTCCTCAGGCTCCTATTCGCATTGAGAAAAGGGACCACCTGCCTCCGGGTGATGGGTGATTTAGAGATGATAGTAAAATAGGTCTAGAGCCAATACATGCACCATGACAAAAGGATGGCCACATAACGCAACTAGGTATGGAGCCTAATCAAAGAATTTGATGCTTTTGGCATCACGATTATTCCCTAGAAATGTAACTATGTTTTGGATGCCCTCATTGTGTTTGCTAGCACCCTCAAGATGATGGCTGACTCTCAGCTCCAGAAGTTTTCTGTTAAGATGGTCCCCACCTCATCCATCCCAGATAATATCACTCATTTTCTATTTTTTGAGGATGACCAACATATTATGGCATTCATGGCCAATGTTGGTGTCTTTGAGGATTAGATAATGGAAGAAATTGACCATGACGATACCAAGCAGGGTGAAGAAGATGACGGGATCATCGACCTACCCACCAAAACTATCCCTAAGGGGATGGTAGCTCTTGAATGCATCTTTGATCCAGACCCCTTGGGCCAAGATAAGATATCATCCTCCTCTAAGGGAGGAAAATTTCAAAAATTCAACATTGGCAAGGATGATGAAGAAAAATTTATACACATTTGCACCTCCTACTCCCCGGAGGAGAAGGAGAAGATTCTCGCGGTTCTCCGAGAATACATTGACATTATTACATGGGGGTATGAAGATCTTAAAACTTATGACATATCCATCATGACTCATACTATCCTACTGAAACCAGATGCCAAACCCTTCTAGAAAAAGCAAAGGCCGGTGAACCCATTGATCAAACCTCTAATTCATCAAGAAGTTCAGAAACTACTATCAACCTAGATTATCTTTCCTATCCAACACACAACATGGGTTGCCAACCTCGTCCCCCCGTGAAAGAATAATGATGAGATCTACCTATGTGTGGATTTTCACAATTTAAACAAGGAATCCAAGAAGGACAATCACCCTCTCCCCTCATTGGATGAGGTATTACAAATTGTTAACATTTCCCAAATGATGTCCTTCCTGGATGGGTTCTCTGGATATAACCAAGTTATGGTTAAATTCAAGGATAGAGATAAAATAGAGTTCACCACCAAGTTGGGAATGTCTACATATTAGAGACTTCTCTTTGGCCTCATCAACATGGGAGAAACATTTCAAAAGGATATGGATATTGTGTTCGAGGGCCTAGTCAAAAAATGCATAATAATCTATATGGATGATTTGACAGTCTTTTCCTGGAATAGGCGTGATCATTCCACCAACCTCACCCTAATTTGCAAGAGATGTCACCTGTATGGTATCTCCCTCAACCCTAAGAAATGCATATTTGGGGTCACTTAAGGGAAGCTACTTGGGCATATAGTCTCTAAGAAGGGGATATCCGTTGATTCTAAGAGAGTTGAAGCACTGTTGAATTTACAAATTCCTGACAGTAAGAAGGAAATGAGATCTTTCTTCCAAAAGATAAACTTTGTTCAAAAATTCATAACTAGATTCACCGAGATAGTTAAACCACTCAATGACATGTTGAAGAAAGATACCAAGATTGAGTGGATCCCCGAAGCGAAGTGAGAATTTTCCTAGATCAAGAAAACCATAGTGGAGGCACTAGTCTTGGCAAGTCTGGACTATTCCCTCCCATTCCACATATACTCCTTTGCTTCACCACATTCTGCTGCGACAGTCCTAACCCAAAAAGTTGAAGGGGAATAATGACCCATCGCTTTTATGAGCTCCCCCTTCAAGATCACCAAAGTTTGATATTCACCTTTGGAAAATAAGGCTTTTTCTCTAGTCTGGGCCGTGAAGAAATTCTGACACTATATTCTTTGGAGCGAAGTGCATGCTATCATTTCAGACCAGGCTGTTAAATCTTTACTGTTGTAGAATGAATCAGGTGAATGCCAAGGGAAATGGATGGCCATCCTCCAAGAATATGAACTAGAGATGCAACCAATGAAGATAATCTGAGGCCAGGGACTATGTAGAGCGATGGCAGAAGTAACTCCAAACATTGAATGTCAAACTTATACAGTGGAGTCCATCACTCAAGATCCATGGTATACCAACTTGGTATCCCTGTTGCTCAATAATAGATTCCCAGAGGGGCTTCCCCCAAACAAAAATCATGCGTTGTGACTGAAGAGTGCACATTTAATGATAAAAAATAGAATGATTTTTCGCAGGAATTTCAAAGGGATTTACCTTTGATGCATAGATCAGGACCAAGCTGCCAAAATGATAGAAGAATCCAATGGGCAGTTTGGAACCGGGCATGGCTTAGCTGATGCCACTACCCACCAAATTCTCTAGATTAGATACTATTGGCCCTTCATCTTCAAAGATGTCTACACTCACATGAGGAAGTGCCACACTTGTCAAACCACAACTCATCATGAGAAAAACCCGACCATGCCTTTGCAGCCGGTCTTTGAAGTTTGACCCTTTACCTATTAGACATTAAATTTCATCAGGGAAATAAACCCCAACTCATTTTCCAACCATCGGTATATTCTAACTGCGACCAATTACTGTACCTGGAGGTTCGAGGCAATTCCACGCAAAAATAACACGACGGATGTAGTTATCAAATTACTAGAAGAAAACATAGTCACCAGATTCAGAATGCCCTTCACTATAGTGTGTAACAATGGTCTAACATTTTCTTTAGTGCAGTTACTAGAATAGACCTATGAGAGGAAGATCACCTTGAAGTTCTCCAACAACTACTACCCCCGGGGTAATGGTGTGGCTGAGTCTACCAATAAAAATCTGCTGGAGGTGATCAAACACTTGTTAGAAAAGAACCCCCGTGACTGGCACCAAAATCTTAGGTTTTCTCTTTGGGTAGACCGTATCAGAATCAAGGCAACCCTGGGGACTTCCCCATTTCATCTAGTTTATGGCTAGAATCCTATGTTCCCTGTCAACTTACAAATCTTGATTTTATAGTTTATGCAGGAATTTGACAATCGGGACAACATTGTGGAAGTTCAGCTCTTGAACCTGGTGAGAATGGAGGAACAAAGAGACGTGGCATTAGAACATTTTTCACATCATCAAGTAGACATTAAAAGATGGTTTGACCAGAGAGCCCAATATAAATCCTTTTAGGTTTCAGACTTGGTCCTTTTGTGGGACAAGGCCCAGGAGAAGAAATGAAAGCACACCAAATTTCAAAGACTCTGGCTCAGACCATATCTAATTTTTGAGATCATCAGGGCTAATACTTATCACCTTAGTACCATGACCAAAGAAGCCATCCCATTTCCTGTCAATGGATAGTTTCTTAAACACTACTTTGAATGAGGCAGGTGGTAAGTTTTCCTCAAGTTGTATTATGTGTAAAGGTTTTCCTACTTGTAAATATCATTTCCCGATGCTCCTTGGGGTGCCTTGTCCTTGTAAATAGTTGTTGGCAGTCCTCTAGGGAAGCCTTCTTTCCTTTTTTCTTTTTGACTTTTCTTTCTTCTTCTTTGCGTGTCTTGTTTTTCAGGTTCTCGGTGTTTTTCCCTCTTCTTGTAGATAGGTATGCTTTGCATGACATCTAGTCCCTAGAATGATGCCTTGTGCATTTCAGTTAGTCTAGAATCTATTGTTAGCATAGTGGAATTTGTCCACACTTCAGAGTTATTTTGTACATATGGTAAAAGGTTATGTGTAATATTCATCAGATTCATATCTTGAAAGTATTGACATCAGTTAACAAAAAATCCAAGAAGCAAGTAATCGAATGGTCCTTGAGGCCAGATCAGTTGCACTGGTTGTTGGCCAAGTATGAAAATCCTAAAAATATCCTGGGTCCAGAACATCTCTCCTATTCAGAAAATTAAAATGGATGGCAAGGTGAAATAGTTATTTCCATAAAAATTAGCTAAGCATAAGGTTCACGGTGAAAGAAGTACCGCCTTCTCACTTTAAAAAGAAAAGAAAAGAAAGAAAAACTGAAGAATAGAGAATTCTGGGATTCAGGGGATCATGCAAGATGTAATGATTTTGGTTGAATGTATTTAGTGCCTCCTCTCTGTTTCTCCCAGAAGTCATCGGCTTGATTTTATTTCAAAGCACACACCTCATAGCTGACAAAAGATCGAAGGATTGAATCAATGATGAGTTGGATTTTCTAAGATACCTCGCACCTTGCAAGCAGAATACTCTAGGTAAAGGTGAGTTCTAGTTTTGCTAAACAGAGATTTCATAGTTCTCAAATGCACTAAGGCATTCATCCCAGCAAGTTTCCATTTGTTATGCCCTGCATACCCATCCCTAGATTTATGGGAAAATGTTGGGTTCCCCTTTTTTATTTTTCTTTGTTTCTTTTCCTTTTGTTTTCCTTCGACCTTTGCCTCCATGGGGTTGGTGTCTTATTTTCCTCTTGGTTTCTCTTCCTTCGGGACTCGGTCCCAGAGTGTTCTTGTCTTCTTTGTTCCAGCTAGATTCTAGACTCTGGGATTCTCTGTCACCATTTACTCTTTTGTTAGAGGGTGTGGTTGCATGGGATCCCTGAGATCAAGATTTGTGGAAGGAAAGCAGGATTTTTTTACACTAATGGTATAAATAGAGTTTCACTAGTCATTTTTAAATTTACCACGAACAAATTACTCCAGAGTGATTCAAAGTGATTAAGGCAATTTTAGTAGCAGCTAAGTGTGATTTGTTCCAAAGCTTGTATAGTTCTTAACAATGAATGGAATTTGTGTGTTTGTGGTGCTTTGAAGCTGATCAGTTGCAGAGCACCTCCCGTGTTCATCCTCCCACATTCCTCATTTTTAAGGTAGGCTCTTCTGGTTCTCCCTCATTGCTTTCTGGTTTTATTTTGGGTTTCTTTCATTTTTCTTTTTATTTTCTCCATTTTCCATTCCATTCTTGGTCATAGCCTCCCATTGGTGGGATGGCTCTGCCAAATGGTTTTCCGCCCTTTGTGTAGTTGTAAAATCATTTTATTCTTGAACATTTTCTATAGATTGTATAAATTTCCATCAGTTTGTAGATAGTTGTAAGTAATTTTGTTCTTGGTTGGTCTGGAAGTTGTTATTCGGCCTTCTATCTATATATGTGTGTAAATTATGTACATTACTGTATATTCCCTTCTTGTTTGATGGCGAACTCATTGTGCCCTTCCACGTGTGACCAAAATTTCAAGCTCTCCCACCTAGTGTCTACAAATTCAAACTCGACACCTCGCTTGGTCAAGTTTGTAGACTTTCTCTCTCCTCTATCATCCCTTCTTTAATGATGAGTCTAATTCTCCCACACATGAGCATTCAAAACTAACCCAAGTGGCATTCATTCCCTCATGTGTTCAAACATTTATCACCTTCAATGCCATTACTCCCTTTATTGCATGACCATGTGATGCCCCATGTCAGCCTAGTACGACTAATTGTTGGTCATGTCGATAACGGTTAGTTTTCTGGACTCTGAGTACCTTGTTCCCTTGTTGACCTTCACTTTATTCACCACGTGAGCCAGAATCCCCAGAACCCCTAGGAATTGATCAAATACCAAGCAAGCCATTTTTTTTAATATATATTTTTGTGGTTTGATGCAAAATAACACTTTTTTAGGAACAAATGTGAGGCGGTGATGAAATCTCTAGAATCCAAAATTCTATTATGCTTTATCTATATTGATGGTTGTGATCCGGTCTTGCAAGTTGCCAATAAATTCATAGATCAATCATGTCTAAAGCATCTTCTCCACCTGGGAGTCTGAAACTCCCAACTACTTCAACCATGTCAGCCACCAGGACCAAGGCCGAGAAGACCTTAAAAAATCTTCTACTAATGATGAAATATCTGAAGGAAGAAACTATTCCGGGATCTAAGGTAGATTCCAAATTGTAGATGATCACCAAAACAAGTGTCAGAGCATGGGCCGAATTGTAGGCCTTGGTAAAAATGATAGTCATCCATCACAAGGCTGAAGATCTTGTGGCACTCAATGTGGCAGCCTCTGGAATCCTCAAAGACACTTACTTCCCTTGCTTAGTGTAGACTTTAGATCTTATTCTCACATTGGCAGAACATTACAACATGACCATCTGGGCTGTCATGGTTGCTGCTCCTCTTCCCTCGGGCTACCCAACGCTCTTAGTGTCTTTGGACACTGCGACATTCTCTTTGGGACTAGGGATCCCCCAGTTCGCCAATGCTACTATTATCACTTGGGCCTTGACATTAAACAAATTTGAGAAGGTTCCACAACTGGCCCAACAATACCTCAACTCCAACTGGCTCAAGACCCTGAGAAAATATTACAGAAATATGAAGTTGGAGATCCCCCGAGCATAGTTCAAAGAAAGCATAAAAATGGGGATCATCGCCTTGTGCACGGTCTTTGGAGAATCCCATGCCCAAGAATTTTTGGCATGGATGTATTACTTTCTATTTGGCATCTCCTCTGTCAGACAAAATTTTAATTGGGAAACTATCATTGCCAATCATGTGGATGCCCAGCTTGTCAAGGTCACCCAGACCTCCAAATTTTACATGAATTCCTACATTTGTGGGCACTGGTGCAACAACAACCCATAACCAAGGATTTACTCACTATTAGCATCCTTGGGACTAACCCAGGCCAAAATGCTCCATGGGACTATTTCCCACAAATACAATGGGAGGCCAGTTTCCCCAGTTTTTGTAGAGTAAATGATGCCTTCATTTACTACAACATTCTTACACCCACTTAGGATGCCAGTTACCAACTTTCAAAAGAAGAAATGACTCTGGTTAGTTCTTATGGCCACTTCTACATCCAATTCCAACAACACTCTTACATTTAGGTGAATAGATTCTCGAGAAAAACCTACCTATTGCCCAAGCATTGTGGGGATAGGATCATTCTTTTGGAGTATTTTAGGCATATCTTGGAGCGTCATGCATTCTTTGCATTTAAGAAGGTCACCAACATTCCTTTCCTGATCACCTGTGAGAACTACACTTGCAACCTTGTAGTGGTGAAGGAAGCCGATGGTGAATTAAAATGTCTGGGGCTGGCACTATTTTACTTGGTTCAAAAGAATTTTGATCCGCTGGATAAGATAGCTTCGATACTGCCCCAAGTGTTAGACCCCCACAAGCCTCACATAGAGGATTTTTAGGTAGACTGCCACGATGATTTTGAAGTCTGGAATCAACATTTTGTCAGAATGACACAAGGTATGATGAAGCATCTTAAACTTCAGACCTTTCCTAAGGAATTTTCAGATACCGAATCAATAGAGGATCCACAATACAAGGCTAAGGGAGTAGACAAGATGGCTCTCCCTCTGGTGGACTGGGAAACCCTAAAAAGCCCAGCAATTGAAGACATCACCCATGATGTGATTGAATGTAGTCATGCATGTTTTTCAAAGGTATGTCTGAAGAGTAGTGATAGATTTGGACCATTTTGCAATGATCCACTTCTAGAGCCAGAACCTCTGTGTAGTGCGGGGACAAAGGGAAAAGAAAAGTTGATACCCCAGACCATATTTTATCTACAGTTTCAGTTCCTATTGCGAAATAGGTGCACCTTCATCTGGTGGCATCCCATCAGATGAAGGAAGAAGTCAACACCCGACTTGTCATCCCAATCACTCTGGAAAAACCTACCCTCCCTTCTGGTTCATCTTCCCTTATTGAACTTATGGTCCGAGCAGTGGGGACAGGAGTGGAGGATGAATGTGCGACCATCTTGGATGCTAGGCCCCCATTGGTGATGAGAAGAAAGAAGAAAAAGACAAATATCCCTCCACCAAGGGTAGATATAGACCTCAAGATACCCAACATCCCATAGGTGGAGATCATCTTAGACTCCCCTGAACTAGAGAATACCCAAAGACCTCCCCTCTACATGATGATTTTGATGACATCTTTGGGACTGATGAACTTGTGAATTTAAAAGGGGATATAGGGAAAGCAGTGGAAAAGATCATCACACAAGAAGAATAAATGATCCCCACTAAAGGGGAGATACGAGAAAAAGAAGTCACCATGGAATAAGAGGTCTGAGCGGAAAAATAAAAAGAGCTAGAATAGGTGGACATCCCTGATGTTCTAGAGATCATGGTCCCAGAGACCAAAACAAGAGAAAAGAGGAAAGTACAAGATGAGCAGCCAGCTTCAGCTAAGGGAACCAAACCTACAGGACTAACCGTAACCTTAGCTTCCATGCTCCAGATGCCTCCGCCCACCCGGGGTAGTGTAAAATTTGGAAAGGTGATCCCTGTAATACTATAGTCGAATCCAGTTCAAACATCCTTTCCACCTCTGGAGGATAGGCCAATGAAGGATAGGCCAATGAAGGAGAATGTCCCAACAGATGATGTCAGAGAAAAAAATAGTAGCAATAGAATGAGGGGGAGAACCCCAGAGATATGGATGTTGATTTCACCAATGCTGCTAAAGGCATGACACTGAGGTAATGGATATTGATACCACAAAGGTGGATGGTTCTGGTGTTTTTGAGAATCAAGAAAAAGAGTCTGAAGAGACTATAAACACCAGGGATGAAAAGAAGAACCCCAGGGAGGACCCAAACAATTAGGCCTTACCAGTAAGATCACCCCCAACACCATAATGGTTGGTGAAATCAAAGAAAAGGAAGGCTCCAACGACAGCAAAAACCCATCTCTCCCTAGCCAAGATGATGGCCTAGAGTCAAGGTGTCCCCAAGCCAAAGAAGGCCTAGACCCTCCACTCCATTCTGACTGGTCCTAGCAGAGATAAAACCATGGTTATTGCAATACCTCCCCTAGATAAATAGGAAGCAGTGGTAAGTGTTGCAGAGTATGTAGTCATAGAGGTACCTCTAGGGAAGAGGGACAAGTAGGGTGAACTAGACCTACTGAAAGAGGCTAGCTAGGAAATTGAGGCCCACTATGACAAAAAATACCAGAGGCTGAAGGAGGAAAAGGAAAAGAGTACAAATCTCCTCTGGCTTCTAACATAGCTAGTGCAGCCATTGGCAGTAATTCATCTGGAAGCTTCTGCATCTAGAAAACCACTTCCACATGGTGATGTTGACACATTGAGAAATATGAAAAAGAAAGCACAAGCAGTAGATGACTGGGTGACCAAGTAGGTATGAAATGTCTAACATCTCTTAGCAACAACACTCTCAGAGTTGTATATGGCTAGCAACATCTTGCACCATGCCAAAAATACCATTTCTATATGGGAGGGAGAAGCTGAACACTATGAGAAATGGAGGAGAGAGCTAGGAGAGCTCATGAACCTCGGAGAGGAACCTGTCATAGAGATGGGAAATTTGGGGGAGGATTCCTTCAATTTTATCCGAGTCCAACACTCCAAACTTGATCTCAAATTGGAGATTAGCAAGCAACTAGTAGAGGCCCTGAAGGAAAAAGTCCCGGGAGTAGAGTATTCTTTGAATTTGTATAAGGATTTTGTTACAAGGGTTTTAGGAGTTGATTCCTTCATCACAGATACATGTACTCTAGTAGATTATGTTGTATGGAAGTTTGATGAACTAATGGAGTCATGGTACCAATCCCTAGGATATTTTTATGGAGCAAAGATGTCACATTTATCCTGCATGATGCTTTGGGCCCATGATGTAGCAAAGATGGCTATAGAGTTTAAAGGAAATACCCTAGATATGGGCGAGCAATTGGAGGCATCCAAGTACCACTTGGTGTGCATAAAGGGCATCAATGAAGAAGGAATTCCCCAGCTTTTGGAAGCTTTCAAAAAATACAAGGCACAATAAAGTTCTCTGGACTCTAGAGATTTTCACCAGCAGGTTGCAAGTTTTGTAAATTATTTATTCTTTGAACACAAGCTCCTGGACTCCAGAATTCTGGGTCCAAATTTTTGTATTCTTTCACAGTGATTTGTGTTTGGGTTCTCTAGAGCCGATCGGTCATTGTTAAGCAGTTAATAAGGGGTCAGCAGGTAGGTGATCCTAATAAGGCATTTCATATGGAGGGATGGCTCTAACAAGTGATTCTCCCAAGGTGCCACTCCAACATTAACTACCTGGTGCATCAAAGATAGTGAGCCACATTCTACATTAATGAGGCATGTTTCCTCAGATACTGGGAAGATTAGATTTCTTTTGTTAATACTCTGACACTCTTGTCTATGCCGATTATTCCTGCTTCTCTTCTTGTCTTCTTACATTGTCTTGTCAGACCTCTGCTCTTTTCAAGGTGATTGTAAGTGGTGCAGGTAGTACCGACCACTGGATAATGTATTTTATATGTTGAGTGTATAGTTAGATTTGGTTAATTTTAGGGAAAACAATGTGTATAAATAAGAAGTCTAACCTCATAATAAGGGTCAGTGAAATTGATGATTTTGTAGTCCAGCAAGCAACACAAAATAGCTTTTCATTCTTAGTTGTTTCACGACCTCAATGCTTAGTAGTTCTTAGTAGTTTAGATGCTCCCTTGGAGCCATGGATGTATAGACCAGTGATGGTAGAATGCTTTAAGTTAATGAAGAAGGAAGAACAATTTAGGGAAATGATGTTGTTATTGTTCTGATCTTTGAGTTAATGATATATTTTGTGTTGTATGTTTCTAATGTCCTTTTCTCTAATATTTTTTTTTAGATTAACAATATTATTTCCCCTTGCTATTGAATATGTATGAATCACCATTTTTATATGTATTTAGTATTTAGTGTAGTTATTACATTTGAGCATGGTTTATATTTGAAATATATTGCACAACTATAAGTAGAAGTGATAAAATCTAACTCTGGCCTATTCTTTGCAATTTTATTTGATAAACTTAATGTACTTGTAGGAAACCCCATCCCCATTGCCAAAATCCCTAGAGAAGACAAGTAAAACCAACTATCCCACCAAACAAATAGTCACTTTCCCAACTTAGCTTCCTGACACCATTGAGACCTGACACTTAGGTTCTTGACGGCCCAGAGAATTCATTCTCCAGAGAACCTTTACAGATGAATTTGGCTGGTACCCCGGTACCCAGTGAAAACTTATCACTATTGGCAGAACCGGTCACAAAGTCCCGTCAACAAACTTGAATGTAAAACCATTGCCAATTTCTCAGCTTTGTCAGTTGTGCTTGATGAAGTTACCTATTGTGCTTCTTTTTGCTACTTTGATTCAGTTTTATCTTGTTGGGTGTCTGTAGATGTCTCCACATTAACCTTCACATTGTTGGTATCAACTTTGTCAGTTCCTTAGGAGTGCCATCTTTAGGTTTATCTCCTTCATCAGTGTCCTTAGCTTCATCATTCTTTGTTTCTACATCCTTCTCTGTTGTGTCTCCATTTGCCTGTTTTGAATCTCCTCCTGTAACCTTATCACTGTCAGTTACTATTTGAGTGTCTTCGATGTCTTTCTGATCATCAGTGTTGTCTTTCTTTTCCTCTTCCCTTGCATCCTTGAGAGTATCTTTTTTAGGTGACTTGTCTCTTTCTTGTAGAATATTGATAACTTGTATCAATATTGGCATGTTGCATGGTATGTTCACCTGTGAAGTATCAACTATTTTGTCCTACTCATTATTTGTGTCCTTTGTAACATTGACGTCTTCATCTTTATTTAAATCTTCTACTGGATCATCAGTAATGTCAATTATTGTGTTATCCACAATATTTTCCTATGTGGTGTCAGGCCATGACTCATCTACAACATCGATATTTTTTTTTCCAATTATTTCTTCTTCTTCCTTGTCTAACTCAACAGATGTATTATCTTCTGTATCTTTTATTAAGATTTGTTCTTGAGTTGCCTTATCGACATCTTTCTGTTTTAGGTCTTTCTTCCTTAGTTGGTTTGTTCAAAATTTTACACCATTTCTTGTGGCTTTCTTGTTCAAGCTCTATAAGATTCCCTTCAAGAAATTTGTTGGATCTCAACTTCGGTGAGAACTCCTTTTTGTGTTTCTCCATCATTTCATCAATTTATTCTTTCATTGATTTTGAAGGCACGAGAGTAACAAGTACTCTTTCTCTTATTTCCATCTCACTCTTCAAATCAAATGTCCATCTAGAGTATAGTTTGTCTAAGAGTTCCCTTGGTACATTATTGCTTTCAAACTGAATCGGTACATATTTAAATTTGTACATCTTTGCTATGATGGCATCTTCAACTTTTTTCTGATCTTCTAGATCTAGTTTCAACCATCTTCTTATCTTAGAATCTATAATAGATCCTGAATTTGCAGTAGATTTGCATATGTCATCAATGTTTTCTAGAGTTTTAACTTTTACATTTTTTGCCTCTACAACTTCATTTTTCTTGGTGTCTTCAATATCTTTTGAGGTTCTAATGAGCTTCCTTATTCTTTTGTTTGGCCCTCTTTTTGGTGTGGTCACTTTCCTCTTGTATGTTCTAACCTTTCCTTTCTTCAAAGGTGAAGGAGTTGAATCCTTAGATGTTTGGCTTCTTTTTCTAGAAGCAACTGTTGTCCTTGGCTTCTTGGTTGGTGGAGGAGGTGGTGAATCTGACTCTGTGGCCTCAGAGTAATTCTTTTCTTCAGCTTCACTGATAGGTAGGAATCCTTCAATTTCTTCCTCCGTTTTAGCTTCCTCATCCTGATCAGTTTGTTCCTCTATTGTCGATAGTATCTTCTTGAGGTTCTTTACAATTTTTTCCTTTTTCCTAACAATTTTCTTAACAACCAGGCCATATTTTATTCTTGTTTTGGCCTCCTCATAAGTTCCAAACTTAGGTTTTTTCTTATCTAGTGGTTCATTTAACAAGGCATCAATTGCTGTAAATGGAAGATAAATGTTATCTCATATTATAATGGTTGAAGCCATGCTATCCTTGGTACAACAGGTTTGATATAAGTGTGATCTGTATCAACCATGAAACATAATTCATCTTTATACTTCTCAATCAGTTTCTCAGGGATCCTTACCCTCTTTTGCATTCGGTATTTGAATACATTAAACTATTCATCCATGTCTGTCTCAAAATTATCTCCCAATGAGGCTATGTTCACTGATCTACATGGTGACCGGTTTTGTGCTATCCCATTTCACATCTCCTACCGATGGGAATGTTTCTTGAAAGTAGAAGAAAATGCACATTATGAGTGAGCCAAACTTACATATGTATGACTTTGCATTCCTTATAGTCTTTAGATTCTCTTCTAGCTGATTCAGTAGAAGTTTGGATAAGTCCTTATGTGTTCCCTTCTTCGCAATCTTATAAGCTGTGTCTACTGCACTGGATGCTATGATGTTCATCTTGTTGGCTTGAAAGAATTTTTAGCCTAGAACGCATGCACCAAATTTCATGTCATCATCCATAATGGTGGAAACCTTCAATCCTCTGCCATCCCTTTTGGCTCTTGTAATCTTTTCAGTCTCAATCTTTGGTGGATGCTTTAATGCTTTTACCTTCTTGGTTACAGGGTAACCAATGACTGCATGGATAACATCTTGGGTTATCATTTTTGGTTCATCCAGCCAAATTTTATGATAGTGCATTCAGCTTAGTACTAACTGAATCCACTTGGTTTTGATGACTTTTGGGAATAATAGGGCATTAGTGAGCCCTTTCACTTCTATATGTTTATTCTCATCTTTCAAAGTTCCATCTTCATTGTATAGCTTCTTATAAGCTTGTTCAACCTCTAAATCACCTATTTATGCAATCTTATAGTGTATAAATGCTCAAACATCCTTGATGAGAAAAACCCTAGCTGGTATTCGTGAGAATGCTCCAGCATCGTCGGGTTGTGAGGCAACCTTAGGGTGAATCTTGTAGTGTGGTTCCTCACATGCCATATTCTTGATGAGCTTGAACTCATCCTTCTTGGTGTTCTTGGATTTCACAGTTCTTAAAGTTGTGGCCATTTTTCAATTTTAGGGCTTTTTGTGAAATGCATGAAATAGAGTTGTTGGTTGTAGAAATTACTGAATACAATTGCAATAATTTCTAATCTTCTTTGGAGTGTTGGTGGTTGAGTTGTGGTCACTTTGTGATCCTATCACTTTCTGGTAAAAAATCTCTCTTGTCGCTCTGCTTTGGTTGTGGTGAACAATGAGTCCAATCCATTTCCCTTTTATAGTTGTTTTCCCTAAAAGGTGTGTCATTAATGCTTACCAAGTCCTTAGTCTATGAAGACAGAGTTTGTCGATTAACTTCAACTTCCCTTCAGTGACAACATGACATTTTGGGTCAGTTGTTGTGGCTTTTTCTTTTACCGACAAGTTTCAGTGTTGTAAACAACTTGTTCACTTTTCTCGGTTACTGACGAGGCTCGGTTTATACTAGAAAATTTTCTTTTAATCGATGCTTCTCGGTAAGTGTATGCAATCTTAGCTTTGAGTGTGTACCAATGGATTTTGGTATGTATGCCCGATAGCATAGTTATCATAGATTTTAACAAGTAATACCATGATGCATCTTTACTTATGCTAATTTGGTATTTTACCAATATAATATGGAACTGATGTAAAATAATAACTTGGGGTAATGTAGTTCCATACTTACTTGTTCTGCTTAGGTGGGGGTGGTGATGTCACCAGATCTATTGGATGGGGTGTCACCATTTGCATTGCTTGGTCTAGCTTCATCATTGTTTGAAGCTTTTCTCCACATTTTGTCTCTTTCTCTTTGGATGTCTTCAATGGTATTTCCATTGGGATATGTGCTGGTCTCTATCATTTGGTCTGTATAGTCTTTCTTGAGATGACCAACTTTATGACAATGTAAGCATGCCATTCTGGGGTTATTCCAGCCTTTATACTTTCTAGTCTGCTGTCTCATACAGTTTGTAACAATGTGACCAAATCTTCCACATGATGTACAATTTTTCCAAGTGTTGTAATCCCATACATAATGGTTACTGACTCTTTTTGGTTGATAGGGAGTTTCTTGACCTTTTGGCTTCAATGCTTGCCTTTTCTTTTTTTATCATTCAAGAGTTGTGTGCCCATTCATTTTGTAAGTAGGACAGTATTTGTACATGTAGGTTTCCTACTTTGGTTGTTTCATCTTAGACTTACATTCATATGATTTATGTCCTCTCTTGTTACATTTATAAAAAAATCTTATGAATGAAGATGTAGATTTAGGAATACCTTTCATTTTGCCTCTATATACATTTGATGAATGGCCTTGCTTTCCATAGTTATTGCATGTAAGATTTCTTAGTCTTGAATTTGTATAGACATTCTTTGGATTAGTTTGATTTGATGATTCTTCATTCTCGGTAAAACCTAGACCATTGCTATTGTGGACTCTTCGTTGTCCTTCAATAAAATCATCCATTCTTTTATTGCTTTCTTCAGCTTTCTTGATAATTTCATTATGCTGCTATTGAGTTCTTATTTAATGTTTCAAATTTTCATTCTCTCCCCTTAGCTCACTGATAGCTTCTATTCTTTCAATGAGTTCAAAATTTATTCTATTTGCCTCTTGACTCATAAGAATAATCTGAATAACTTATAGATTTTCTGCAATCTTTCTTCTATCATCAATAGCTAGTTTTCTTTCTTGCTCAGCTTGTCTAGCATTGTTCATGACATCAATCATTCTTACCATCTGTGTCTCTTGAATTATTTGTAGAGATTTAACTTGTCCATCTAGATGTTGATTGATTTCAGTTAGGCTTGTGATGCTTTCTTCTGATGTATCTGATGCTTTGCTTGTAGTTGATCCTGAAGACTCAAAGAAATTTGGTATCTCTTCCTCATGATATTCTGTCTCATTATAGAGAGATGCCATAATATTTCTTTCATCTAACATATGTCTCATGTTGATTTTAGCCTCTTTATACTATTCATAGAACATATAAATTTCTTTCTTCTTATTTTCAATATTCTTGTTGAGTCTGTACTTCTCCATTATATGATCTTTTCTCCTAAGCCTTTAAGATTTTTCAAAGAAGAGACTTAGCTCTGATACCAATTGTTGGAATTAATGGGAAGTGTGTACTGAGAGGGGAGGGGTGAATCAATACCTCTAAAACTTTTGTATCCTTTAATCAATTAACCATTGTGTAATCAATTGTACATCCATTCATCTGATCTATACTATCTTGATGTGAGTTATATCAATTCATAAACTTAACATACATGTGAACATTCATAGAAACATTCATGAAAGTAATTGACACATAACACAAGATATGATATCCCAGAAAACTCCTGTTAGGAAGTAAAAAATGTGGTGGGGATGACACCCACAAAATCTTCACTATCTATAGATTGGAAGGGCCCGGTTAAGGCTTACAATTTGATCACTTCTGATGATCTACCCGATTAAGAGTATCTATGGAGACTTGTTAAAGTCTACTCAGTTAAGACCTTTAGAAAAATGATTGTGTGTGTTGGCAAGTTGACTCTCAGGGAGAATGTGACTTATTTTGTGTTGTCATTATGGAAACAAAGTCATATAAAGTTTTTTCAAGTAAACTTGTAAGACAAAATGGCTAAGTATAGAAGACAGAGTAGAATAGAGATATATAGTCGATGAAAGCACCAGTGCACATGCATACGACTGATTCAGACTAAGATCTTTTAGACATAAGTTGTATGATATGTTTTTATGCTTACCCTATACATGCATTGTATGGAATGCCAGTACAAACAAGTTACAGAAAGATCAAGTACACTAGCAGTTTAGAATATAGAGTTTGAAGCCGACTTTAGTTTTTTGATTAGCGTATAATATTTTGTTGTGTAAAGGCTAAGAGCCTATTGTAATAAGTTTTTAATCATGTATTAAACATTATTTTAAACACGCTTAAGCCAATTTTTTTGGAAGTATTGTGAATGTTGTTTTTGGCCGACTAAGGTCTTGTTTATACTCACGTCTATTCAGGCATGAATATATATATATATATATATATATATATATATATATATATTTATATATATATATATATATATATATATATATATATGTAACATGAAAAGATGTATTATAAAGTGTCAAAGAAATATGTAGAGAAGAGATATAAAAGAACAATATAAGATGTCAGAATGAGATAAAGCTCTTGAAGAATATAAGAGCATCAATGCATAACCGGAACTGATTAGACAAGTGTGTCACATACAACAATTCACTTTTGGATATAGTGTATATCTATTATCAAGGAGGTTGTAGCCTTCATCCTATTAAGCATTGAGCTTCTTGGATAGTGATTCCTCACCCCTAATAGGGTCATTTTTAAAATAATCCTAACTGGGTCAGACCCTTAACCAGGTCATTGTACTTGCATTGTAAAGATTGCTCCTAACAGGGCAAAGGAATTTTAAACAAGTTCATTATACTAGTGCAATATTTGTGGGTACTAATTCCCATCAGGGTTTTCCTCTGATCAAGGTTTCCCTGTAATCATATCATGTGTTATGTGTTCTTGTATTAAGCTTCAATTGATATATATTTGGTTTATGTTTAAAGTTTTTGAAATATAATGAATAGACAAACACTGATTCACCCCCCTCTCAGTGTTTCTAACAATTGGTATTAGAGCTCTGATCCTCTGAAAGAAAGTTTAATAACTTGAGGAGATCATGGATTCAGCATAAGTAAAACATCTGAAAAAGAATCTTGAAGAAACTCTTGAAGATCTTGACAGATCTGAAAAAGAAAATGAGGAACTTAAACTAAAAGGTAATGGCTCTCAAATGCTTATCAAGAAACTAAGGAAAGATTTGAAAGATTTCTCTACCAATGATTTGGGAAAATGGTCAAGAAACTGAATGAAGAGAACATGTCTTTGAAAGATAAAATTGAAGATCTGAATGAAAAACTTACAGATAGCTTAACAACCATTGAAGAAAAGACCAAAGAGAATAAACAATTAGATGATGAACTTATGCGAGCGAACTTGAAAATCTTGGAATTAGAAAACATCAAGAAAAAGATAGAATCTGAATTAACAGAAGCAAAAGACAAGATTGATAAATTACACACAAGTTCTGATCTAATTCAATCACAACTTTATGCATACACTACTACATTTGACCTCATTTTTCTACCAAAAATTTTGACCATCAATTAAAAAGATTTAGGTTGGTCGGATTACAGAAGGAAAACTTCTTTTTTTTTAATCCATGCCTGTGTTAGTCAAAATTTCAACCAATACCATGTAGGTTGAAATTTTCACCAACAAGAGCATAACTTTAAAAAGAAAAATGATTTAGCATCTCATTTCATTATTTGGTTTGAAGTTGGGAGCGCGAAGGAGCTAGAGCCTAAAAAAGATTTTGCATCTCATTTCATTGTTTGGTTTTAAGTTGGGAGCGCGAAGGAGCTGGAGCCTGCAATTGTTTGAAGTTTTATTTGGTGAGAGTAAAAGGAGGACTTCCTGCCCGCGAGGGTTGCCACTATGGTTTGGTGTAAAAGAAGGAACGCCTACCTATGAGCTTTTGCCACTGTGATTTGGTGTAAAAGGAGGACCACCTGTAAGGATTTCCTCACTTTGCCTTTGTTTGGTATTGTTTTATTGGTTACCTACTTAGGGCTTGTGAGCAATGTGCTAGGGCATCATGTATTTGGTATTTGCTGGCACGTTTTCAACATTTTTGTTATTGGTATTTGTTTTCTGCCAACTTCGTGTAGATTGGAATGTCAAATCTAACTCCATAGGATGTCTACTTGGAGTCATAGCTTTTAAAATTTTCTATGAAGAGTGATCTTTGGAGTGTTTTAGGTAACTGTGATTGACCTTTCTTGGGTGGGTCTATGCAACTCCTAGCTATGATATTTAGGCATTTCTTTTGGTTTTGATTAAAATGAGCTTCAACATTCTCCTTGGTGATGTCTGCAAATTCATCTTTGATTGGTAATATGAATGAAATTTCAATGGATATGGGATAAAGTCTTACTATTATGTTTCCTTCCGGTGTCCTAACCTCCTTAGTGTCTAGATCACATGCCTTCATGCATTCAAAAATTAATTCCAGACACTGAACTACTAATTGGTGACTTGTAGAAAACACTAACCCACTGTTCAATATCTGTTGAGCCAATAGTGTCTTTTCATCTTCATTCATCCCCTTCCAGAAATATGCAATATCTATATGGCCAAGCTTTGTATCTGCTATTTCTGGGAGTGTGCATTTGAGAATAGAAATGGGCTCTTGCCCTTGGCAATTGAACTTCATCTTATTACTATTTTGGGCCACCAATTATGGACAAAAGGTTCCAAAAATGAAAAATGGTTGTTCACACTCTTACTTGCCACTTTATACAGAAATTACAATCTGCCTTTCAATTTATAAAATATGAGAATTACTTTTCTTTTGATGATTTAGCTATATCACTTCACTTATTTTGCAATTTTTGAAATGATTTTAAGAGAGTGCTTGAAAATTCAAAGCCCATGGGAATCATTCTGCGAGACACTTTTCACACTTGTTCTATAATAATTTTATTCCACATTTCTTGAGATGACATCATATTGAGAAACTCGATAAAAATACTCAGCTGCATTTTCTTTGATTCTAAATTTGTATGTGGTCCAACCGAAGCATCCAAACTGCATACCTTCCTATGGAGCATTTTGTCAAACAATTTTGATACATTCTCTATTCACAAATCCTCCATGTGTATTTTATTGATTAATCCATTTTTATTTTTGTGCAACTCATTAAATTACTGCATGCCACAATCCTTTGATGAATGTAGACACTTTTATAAAGCTCTTTTTTTGGCATTGGTAAAAGTTGGGGATTTTAGCTTTCTACCTGTTAATTACAAGTGCTTGAAATTTTCAAACTCTTTGAAGGCATTTTGTCAAATAGTTAGCACACCTCCCTTGTGTGTACACATTATGTGCATGAATCTATGGGCATATGTAATGGATGTCTGACTTGTTTCAAAGTTCTTATTTTGGCACGGGCTGGAGTAGGCTATAAAACTTTCATTACACTAATTATAAAACCTTTTCAACAAATGCTATGACAACCTCGTAACTATTGTGTAGTTTTGTGAGTATAACTATGACATTAGTGGAACAGTTCATGTGCAATGTCTTTTGACTCCACAAAATTGCCTCTTTGTCCAAGACCAATGTCATGGAATTCAGTGTTTACACACAGTCGACTACATCTGCTTGATGGTGTCTAAAGCCATTTGAACAAGCTCATTTAATAACTACACTTCAACCTTTTATTTCATCACAAAGGGAAAGACATTCTTTCTGGTATTCTGTCAAAAAAATTGAGTGCTTTGCTGTTATAAATATTTCCATTTAATGAGATTGTTATTCTTTAAGGAGTTTCATTGAACAATTAGCACCCCTGTTTCATACCCACGGGAATTCTGCCAAACAACTCATGAGCTCTATTTATGATTCCACATTTCACATGTATGCTTATCTTTTGTTGAACAATCCTTCATTGTCTCTGATTCCATCTTGCATGCATGTCCATCATGGCTTTAGGAAGTACGTCTGGGAAAAAACCACAATGCTTCGATGAACAATCATCAAATTTTGAAAGATCCTTTCTTGGAATGAGATGGTGCATATTAACAGAGGCTATGTAGTCAGCTTTCATGGCCGCTAATTGCAAAAAATCATAAAAAAATACTTTTCTTTTGAGCACATCGTATAAACATGTATTTCCATGAGATAACATCACTTTATGCAGTCTATAAAATGACTTGGCATGGGCAGAAAAAATGCTAGTAGAGATCATGATTTGGCTTCACACCTCACCAATTACATTTTCTTTAGGGTTTATTATCAATGATTCCATGTTTTGCATGTTTCCAGGAAATTTGTCAAAATACTTCATGCCTTATTAGTTTCTTCATATCCTACTTACATGTTTTCGAGGTGTTTGATCCTATATTAAAAATTTGCACAGAACCTTTAAAATCAATTTCAAAAATTTCACTCTATGTTTCTCATGTGGTTGTAAACCATCATTAAGATTTCTTTTAAGCAAGAGCATGAGAATAATGACCAGCACAACAGAGGACTCTATCTTTCCAATGCATCCAAGGTTCTTGAAAAATGGTTACAAGATTTCTTGAAACAAGGATTCCAAAATAAAATAGCTAAGAGGTTAAAACTACAATAAAAGTTAAAGGTTTGGGGTTAGAGATTGCCAAAAATTTAATGATTTGACCACTCTCACCCAAAAAGTTAAGCTGTTGATCAAAAAGATGCAAAAAG
The DNA here is from genome assembly GCA_018584345.1 of Thuja plicata. Lineage (NCBI taxonomy): Eukaryota > Viridiplantae > Streptophyta > Pinopsida > Cupressales > Cupressaceae > Thuja > Thuja plicata. The sequence goes on along the minus strand of MU225682.1, from coordinate 5,840,463 downwards.
TTGGGGTTTGGGTCAGGAAAACTCAAAAATTTGTGTTTGAGCAAAATTTTGGAGTTCGGTTTTGGAAAAAGTTAAGGTTTGGGAAAAATGTTTGCAAAAAGTTAGTGTTTTGAAAATTCTCAAGCAAAAAGTTAATATTTCAACTTTAAAGATGGGGAAAGTTAAGTTTTTGGCTTGAGGGACACAAAAATTTGGGGTTTTGCAAAAAGTTCATGGTTGGAGTTATTATTTGCAAAAATTTAATGATTTAACTCCAAACACGCAAAAGGTTAAGGCTTGCAATACACTTTAGGGAACAAGGGGGAAAAAGCCTTATAATATTTTTTTAAAAAAATTGGGCCCCTTTTGAAAATTCAGCAACAAAAGTCAACTTAATTAATCTTCCTTGTAAAAACAACAAAACTACCAAACTCAAACAAAAAAATTCTTCCATTTATATGTTTCATCAAATTCATGGTCATAAAACTACTGAATGTTATGATTTGAAGTGTCACTTTTTATGAATTGGATCATCATGATATGATCATATGTTGGTGTTGGATCCACTGGAAGGGTCTTGAAGTGCTTGGAGGGGTCTAATAGACAAAGCCCTAGATTATAGCACCTAGAAGTAAGGGTTTGGTGGCTAGGAGAATGGGTAAGTG